>JAQBSW010001287.1:0-140477 GCA_029291075.1 Eudiplozoon nipponicum | reverse complement strand
AATCCGAAGGAAGGCTAACAAAAATATGTTATATATTACCTCAAATTGTATGTAATATACGCCAAGGGCAGTGCAATTGTGTCCCGGGTTCGAATCATGTACACAGAAAATCTTGGAAAATATATCAAGAGTTCCAAATAGAGACGAAACCCGTCGGCTCGATAAATTGCCTTTTCTACCTGATGAACTTTTTAATCTATAATGACAAAATGAATGTAAACAAAATAATGCAATTAAACTTGAAATCAAGAGGAATGGTGTCTTTTGTATTACTTTCGATCGGAGATTGCCTATTAGAAGGTAGAGCTAACCGAAAAAATGAGTTTTAACATGATTTGGCAGAGTGGATAATATACTACAGTGGATAAAATCATACACCCGGAATCTATTCTCGTTCGAGGATGATTGTAGATGTTATTAAATGAGTCCATAATGCAGAAGAAGCCACTCTATTGGATGAATTTCCTTTGCTGGTTGATGTAACGTATTGATTATTCGGACTATATATATATATATATATATATATATATATATATATATATAAGTATATATATATGCTATATATGGGTCAAAATCCTGCCATCAAGCTTGAACTCAATATATGATTCACAAGTAGGATGATACCTATTGTGTAATGATTAATCGGGGATGCATAAATGGAAATTCAGGTTGAATGAGATTCCAAATTAGTTGCACCTGGAGGAAAAGCTAACCAGAAACATGAGCTTGACAATGAAGTCAGATGTTTTGCATAATCCGGCAGGGATGAAGCAGTGTGTTGGGTCATATAATCCGAAACAAATGTGCTCCGGTTTGAGTATCGTCCACAATTAATTCCGGATATTACTTGATGAGAGCAATTTGTACACTAGATGAATCGCCTTTGCTACCTGATGCAATGGTTCGTTTATCCTGGAAACATAAGTATTATTAAAATCGAGCCATTAAAATTGAAATCAGTGTTAAATCCCCAAGGGTGGCGATGACTGTCGTATAATAAGAGATCGTCGGTGGCTATTAATAGTTTCAAGTATAAAAAATTCCAAATATGACTTACGTGAAGGAAAGACTATTTCGAAAGAGAAGTTTTTTATGACATCAAATGGTGGAAAGTTTGAAACCTTACTTGAATGTTCAAAATGAGGCAGAAATCAGTTTACTGGATAAATAAAATTTTATACTGACGGTTATTTCTATAGCCGAAATCCTGACATTAGACTTGAAATAAATTTAAATAGTGTGTGGTGTTGTTTGATGTGTAATGATCGATTAGTTATTTTTAGTCAAAATTTCCGGCTTGAAGAGATTCCAAATAGGGTGCACTTGTCGTGCAGTGGATGAAGTACTAGACTGTGCCATGCTTCGACTTAGGTTCTAAGAAAATTTTGGATATAAATTGACGAGTACCAAATAAAGGCAAAACCGATTTACAGGATGAATTGCTTTTGAGTCATAATGCGATTTTTATTTTATACTAACAGCAAATATCAAATCAAACTCATGTCACTAGACCTGAAATCAACTTAAATTTCTTTTGTTTAATGGTGTCTGTTGCATATTTGTATATCGGGGGTGACTATTTATAATTTCAGGTCGTAAAATATTCCAAATTGGTTAAGCTGAAGGAACTACGACCGGAAGCTTATGCAGTAATACGGTTTCAAACTGTGTGTAGTACGACGAACGGGTTCTGACGTGAATAGTATCCCAGGCTCCAAAGCATATGTATCCAGTCTGATTGTTTAAATCCTAAAATAAACACCAGTCCCATTGTATTTAATCTTTTGTCGAACAATATACCAAAACTACCGACAGTCGATCGCACTGATGCGTTTTGACTTTCCATGATCATCATCAGAATACGTCGGCATACTGACTAGTCAGGATCATACCGCGGTAGTTTTTATACGTTGTTCGACGACTGGTTAAATACAATGGGATTGGTGTTTACTTGAAACTAGCAAAATACGTTTAAAGAATTGTTACCACCACCCGCAAAATCAATGATTATTTAATTGTATTGCTCATATGAATGTGTGGTGAAAGCTGCAAACAGTTGATTTCTGCGAATACATAGAAATTGTGCAGCCGACATTTCCAGTCAAGTACAATGTATGTGAGGCTACTAGAGGTGAGAACCGCATATCTAATATTAATTTCCATATGTATGCAGTGCCGTATTATCCACGCTAGCCAGTTTTCCGTCGTACTCTAATGATAATCACGAAGGTCGAAACGCATCAGTGCGTGTGACTGGAGGTATTTCTGCTACGTGTTTCAACCACTGGTTAAATAAAATGAGATTGGTGTTTACTTCAAGCTCGCAAACCTGATTTAAAGTACTAGATGAATTGCCTTTACAACACTATAAAATGCTTAGTTTATAGTGACAAATGTATGTAAATTAAATAACAGGTTTTTATATCAAAATCACAAACTTAATTATAATAATTCTTATCACGGCCCGCGAAACTAATGCTCTTTTAATTATATAAAGGTTTTCTGCAATAGCACTTTCCAATTTAACATGTTATCTGTTCTATAATCACAGATTGTGGATGATTAGTTGCAACTTTAGGCTCCATCTAAAGCAAAGGCTAACGCAGAAACATTAGCTAATATATAACTGGAAATTGAGTGTAGTGTAAAGAAGGGTGGCACAGTGATTAAAGTACTAGATTCAGAAGCAGACATGTCCAGGTCCGAGTCGTCTTCGCGGCAAATTCCGGACAGAACGTGATGAGCTCCCAATAGAGACGAAAGCGGTTTACTGGATGGATTGTCCTTTCAACACTATACAATTCTTAGTTTATAATGAAAAATTTATGGATTTTAAATTATATAAGCAATTATATTTTATTTTATTTTTTCAATAATTACTGGTTTGTTCCGCATCTCTATGCAACTAAATTTCCAACTAGCCAACTCAAGTTTGTAATTATAGAACAGATACAATTCAATCTAGAGTAATGCATTTGGATTTAAATTTTACAGCGAGACTGATTCAATTTATATATTGTATGTGTAAATTAAATATTGCACAATAAATTAAGAACTTGACACGACTGGGGCTCGAACAGAGGTATATATGCCTCAGACTCTTGCATTCATCCATATATACATATGCCTATATAGATTTATAAATAAAATTTGTTCGTGTTAAATCATTGTTTCGAAAATTCTCAAGTATTACCAAATAAACATTCAATTACATATCATTGTTCACAGTTGAGTTGAATTCTTTATGAAAATTGCAAAGCTCAAATCTAAATTTGTTAATTGGTTATTGGGTAAGGAAATAAAGCAAACGCTGTACTAAAGTGCCCCATGAACCATACACATTGCTTTGTATCAAGTTTGCGAGCTTGAAGTAAACACCAATCCCATTGTATTTAACCATTCGTCCTACAAAATAACAAAACTACCGCCAGCTGCAACGCACTGACGCGTTTCGACCTTCCATGATCATCATCAGAGTACGACGGCAAACTGACTATCGAGGATCAAACCGCATTGAATATATATGGAAATCAAATTTAGATATGCGGCTCTCACCTCTAGCAGTCTCGCATACATTGAACTTGACTGGAAATGTCGGCTGCACAATTTCTATGCAGTCACGAACATTAACTGTTTGCAGCTTTCGCCACATATACATATATAGGCAATACAATTTAAACAATAATTGATTGCGCGGGTGGTGGTAACAATTCTTTAAATCAAGTTTGCGTGCTTGAAGTAAACACCAATCCCATTGTATTTAACCAGTCATCGAACAACATAACAAAACTACCGCCAGCTGCAACGCACTGACGCGTTTCGACCTTCCATGATCATCATCAGAGTACGACGGCAAACTGACTATCGAGGGTCAAACCGCATTGAATATATATGGATATCAAAGTTAAATATGCGTCTCTCACTTCTAGCAGTCTCGAATACATTGAACTTGACTGGAAATGTTTTAATATCGCATTATGATCATTGACACAGACAAATGTCACACTCAGAGTATTCTTCTAAAAATGAAGAAATAAAAATTTACAAAAGAATATTCTTTATAAAGTGTACAATGTCGAGAGACGTGCTAAATTGTCTGCCGCCGAAATTGTCGTCGTCTATGTTATGTTTAAATCGAACTTGGGAACGGGGTCCTGTTCTTTTTACTTGTATGTGCACTGAAGTAGTTTCTTTCATGTTAATTTGCTTTTATATGTTGACATGCTAGTTAACGATTGAAATGATGATGGTCCTTGTTCGTGATCGTTATCATTTCGTATTATAATTGGTGTCGGAATACGGAACTGAAATGCATGCCTCAATCAATCACTGTCTACTTGTTCATGACTTCTGTTGTAATCAATCACAAATAGCTTTGGACCGTGCTTAATTATTAGATGGAGCCCGGAATACTTTGGCTTAACTATACTCTGAATAGTGTCAATTTAGACAGGCTTGTTTATACTTGGCTACGACTGTTTGCTAGTTTCAATGTTTACGTATTTTTGAAATCATTATCGTTGCCCACTCTTGCTGGCTTATTGTCTCGTAAAATCAAAACGGCAGGTCGTTTTGAATGAATATTGTGAAATAAACATTAAATTTCTTTTAATTGTTCACAGATGTGTTGAATTTTGCATAAAAAAGCAAAGCTCCTATTGAAACTTGTTGGTCGCGTAGTAGGTTGAAGAAATAAAGCAAACGCTGTAATAAATCAATTAAAGAATCTTACACATATTTTAGCGTAAACACGCACAAATAAGATTAAAACTCTAATTAGGTAAATATGTTATTAGTTTGAAGAAACGTAAAAGGCTTATAGAAGAATTACATAATCAACAAAATTAAGACTATTCTTAACTTGACATTGTAAGCACTAATACACTTATCTGTCATACTTATTATATTATTCTAAAATTGTAGAATCTAAAATGTCCCTAATAAGGGCTTATATAAAATGTACGTTAAAGAAGGCCTTACTGTACACACATACTTCGATCTTCGATAGTAATCGTGGAAGTAAGATTAAATCAAAATACTAAAATATAATTTAATTGTATAAAAGCAAGCATTGTATAAAATGGAGAATACAATCTGCGTATTACGTGGCACAAGTGATATAGTTTATGGATTTCGATATAATGTTTGCTAATTGTTTTCCTGATAGCAGCAGCCCAATCTTCTTCTGGGTATTTGTTCAGCATAGTTGAAACTACGTTTACTATTTCATGCATTCTTTAGATTATACTGATGATATATATATTTTTATCTCCTAATTTTAATGGGATTGATGCGCATGCATTATAATTTTTATCCTCCTGAAAAAATAATTGTTTGCATCTGTACACGCTCATCGGCCGTGCATTAGTATAAATAAGAACGATTGCTATTTATTTTATATGCAAGAATGTATTAGGTTTTGCGAACCTAGTAAAAAATTAGTTCAGTTGTGACCAGAAGGATAAAGCAAAGGCAGCATGAACGGAAAGTATAATCTCATGCACATTCGTTTCGTGCTTACTGGCGACTCATCAGTAGGAGCCGGTTTGACGCCCTTTAACCACTCTATATTTGGTAGAAGAATGTGGAATAATAGGACGGTACAATCTCCTAGACGAATGTGCAAACCTGTAATAGTGGAGCTAACATAATCTAAAGTCAACGACAATGCGACTTCAATGCTAACTCACACTATATAATATATATACCGAGTCTGTAAAGGATACTAACATTATGGCTATTGTGTTAGTAACTGATACCTTTTTTGAAATCGATGAGTACCGGATACTAACACTATGGTTTCCGAGTCGGTACATGATACCAATCTGATGGATATAAATTTATACTAAATTTCACCCAAATTGAGAATTACAACAATTTCCGAACACCTGTTACTCCAGTTAAACTATACACACTGGCCTTCATCGATATCAGCTATCACATTTCGCGGTAAGAATGACATCATTCAATTCAATATATTACAATTAAATACTGTTTTTTGCGAAGAACTAATATATATGCCAGTATGTATTAGGTTTTGCGAACCTAGTAACAAATTAGTTCAGTTGTGACCAGAAGGATAAACCAAAGGCAGCATGAACGGAAAGTATAATCTCATGCACATTCGTTTCGTGCTTACTGGCGACTCATCAGTAGGAGCCGGTATTACGCCCTTAACCACTATATATTTGGTAGAAGAATGTGGAATAATAGGACGGTACAATCTCCTAGACGAATGTGTAAACCTGTAATAGTGAAGCTAACATAATCTGAAGTCAACGACAATGCAACTTCAATGCTAACTCACACTATATAATATATATACCGAGTCTGTAAAGGATACTTACACTATGGCTATTGTGTTAGTAACTGATACCTTTTTTGAAATCGATGAGTACCGGATACTAACACTATGGTTTCCGAGTCGGTACATGATACAAACCTGATGGATATAAATTTATGCTAAAGTTCACCCAAATTGAGAATTACAACAATTTCCGAACACCTGTTATTCCAAATAAACCATACACTCTGGCCTTCATCGATATCAGTTATCACATTTCGCGGTAAGCATGACATCATTCAATTCAATATATTACAGTTAAATACTGTTTGTTGTGAAGAACTAATATATATGCAAGTATGTATTAGGTTTTGCGAACCTAGTAACAAATTAGTTCAGTTGTGACCAGAAGGATAAACTAAAGGCAGCATGAACGGAAAGTATAATCTCATGCACATTCGTTTCGTGCCTACTGGCGACTCATCAGTAGGAGCCGGTATTACGCCCTTTAACCACTATATATTTGGTAGAAGAATGTGGAAGAATAGGACGGTACAATCTTCTAGACGAATGTGTAAACCTGTAATAGTGAAGCTAACATAATCTAAAGTCAACGACAATGCGACTTCAGTGCTATCTCACACTATATAATATATATACCGAGTCTGTAAAGGATACTTACACTATGGCTTTTGTGTTAGTAACTGAGACCTTTTTTGAAATCGATGAGTACCGGATACTAACACTATGGTTTCCGAGTCAGTACATGATACCAACCTGATGGATATAAATTTATGCCAAAGTTCACCCAAATTGAGAATTACAACAATTTCCGAACACCTGTTACTACAGTAAAACCATACACTCTGGCTTTCATCGATATCAGTTATCACATTTCGCGATAAGCATGACATCATTCAATTCAATATATTACAGTTAAATACTGTTTGTTGCGAAGAACTAATATATATGCAAGTATGTATTAGGTTTTGCGAACCTAGTAACAAATTAGTTCAGTTGTGACCGGAAGGATAAACGAAAAGCAGTATGAACGGAAAGTATAATCTCATGCACATTCGTTTCGTGCTTACTGGCGACTCATCAGTAGGAGCCGGTAAACACGAAACGAATGTGCATGAGATTATACTTTCCGTTCATGCTGCCTTTGGTTTATCCTTCTGGTCACAAGTGAACTAATTCCTTACTAGGTTCGCAACACCTATAACATACTTGCATATATATTAGTTCTCCGCAACAAACAATATTTAACTGTTTAATAGTAATGACTTGTTTGATGATTGAGATCCCGGTACGACGCCGGGAACGCGCCCCTAATATTCTTTTAGAGCTAGCAGTTTTAGTGTTGTGAGAGTGGCGATGAAACGTCAGTTAAATTTTATCTGATTCTGTGCTAACTGTCTGCTAGGCTAATAATTCATGTGACTGGGCTGTAAGTTGAGCACTAAGATTTAACTTTCGTCGTAGTAATTGAGTTTTTGCAACATGATAGCAATTGTTTTAGTTGTTATAATAGTGTTTGGTCCAATTTTACATTAATTAATTAACTAACTAACTCTGGATTTCAATTTAGGCAAATTTTACAAAAACTGAATGATAATTAGATGTGTTGACTTGCCAGATGCGTTGTTGATTTCACGGTGCGATTGACCGGTATTACGCCCTTTAACCACTATATATTTGGTAGAAGAATGTGGAATAATAGGACGGTACAATCTTCTAGACGAATGTGTAAACCTGTAATAGTGAAGCTAACATAATCTAAAGTCGACGACAATGCGACTTCAATGCTAACTCACACTATATATTATATATACCGAGTCTGTAAAGGATACTAACACTATGGCTATTGTGTTAGTAACTGATACCTTTTTTTTGAAATCGATGAATACCGGATACTAACACTATGGTTTCCGAGTCGGTACATGATACCAACCTGATGGATATAAATTTATGCTAACGTTCACCCAAATTGAGAATTACAACAATTTCCGAACACCTGTTACACCAGTTAAATCATTCACTCTGGCCTTCATTGATATGAATTATCAAATTTCGCGGTAAGCATGACATCATTCAATTCAATATATTACAGTTAAATACTGTTTGTTACGAAGAACTAATATATATGTAAGTATGTATTAGGTGTTGCGAACCTAGTAACAAATTAGTTCAGTTGTGACCAGAAGGATAATCCAAAGGCAGCATGAACGGAAAATATAATCTCATGCACATTCGTTTCGTGCTTACTTGCGACTCATCAGTAGGAGCCGGTATTACGCCCTTTAACCACTATATATTTGGTAGAAGAATGTGGAATAATGGGACGGTACAATCTCCTAGACGAATGTGTAAACCTGTAATAGTGAAACTAACATCATCTAAAGTCAAAGACAATACGATTTCAATGCTAACTCACACTATATAATATATATACCGAGTCTGTAAAGGATACTAACACTATGGATATTGTGTGAGTAACTGATATCTTTTTTTGAAATCGATGAGTACCGGATACTAACACTATGATTTCCGAGTCGGTACATGATACCAACCTGATGGATATAAATTTATGCTAAAGTTCACCCAAATTGAGAATTACAACAATTTACGAACACCTGTTACTCCAGTTAAACCATACACATTGGCCTTCATCGATATCAGTTATCACTTTTCGCGGTAAGCATGACATCATTCAATTCAATATATTACAGTTAAATACTGTTTGTTGCGAAGAGCTAATATATATGCAAGTATGTATTAGGTTTTGCGAACCTTGTAACAAATTAATTCAGTTGTGACCAGAAGGATAAACCAAAGGCAGTATGAACGGAAAGTATAATCTCATACACATTCGTTTCGTGCGTACTGGCGACACATCAGTAGGAGTAGGTTGGTATCATGTGCATGAGATTATACTTTCCGTTCATGCTACCTTTGGTTTATCCTTCTGGTCACAACTGCACTAATTTGTTACTAGGTTCGCAAAACCTAATACATACTTGCATATATATTAGTTCTTCGCAGGAAACAGTATTTAACTGTAATATATTGAATTGAATGATGTCATGCTTACTGTGAAATGTGATAACTGATATCTATGAAGGCCAGAGTGTATGGTTTAACTGGAGTAACATGTGTTCGGAAATTGTTGTAATTCTCAATTTGAGTGAACTTTAGAATAAATTTATATCCATCAGGTTGGTGTCATGTACCGACTCGGAAACCATAGTGTTAGTATCCGGTACTCATCGATTTCAAAAAAGGTATCAGTTACTAACACAATAGCCATAGTTTTAGTATCCTTTACAGACTCGGTATATATATTATATAGTGTGAGTTAGCATTGAAGTCGTATTGTCGTTGACTTTAGATTATGTTAGCTTCACTATTACAGGTTTACACATTCGTCTAGGAGATTGTACAGTCCTATTACTCCACATTCTTCTACCAAATATATAGTGGTTAAAGGGCGTAATACCGGCTCCTACTGATGATTCGCCAGTAAGCACGAAACGATTGTGCATGGGATTATACTTTCCGTTCATGCTGCCTTTGGTTTATCCTTCTGGTCACAACTGAACAAATTTGTTACTAGGTTCGCAAAACCTAATACATACTTGCATATATTAGTTCTTCGCAACAAACAGTATTTAACTGTAATTTATTTTAAATGACCGATAGTTAGTAAAAGGGTTAACTGTATGTTCTTCTTTACTAGTTCAGTCTAATTTTGGTTTCTTAGGAAGGACTTTTTTTAAATTTATACATATAAAGACAGACGAATACTTGTAGTATATTTCGTAGTAAAGGCATCTAGATTTTTATGCTTAATAGACCAAGCTACATTAAAAGACTTCTGGAGGACAAGCAAATGCGGCCTAGAAACTGCTTGGCATAAAGTGGCGTTATTTCTGTCTTGGTCACAAACAGTTGTCAGTCACTGGGTAACACACCATTAAATCCTCCACATTCGTTGTACTCACAGTTCCATTGCAGAATGGCTTGTCAGTTTCGTTTCAATGGGAGTTTCTGCTGCCGGGCATTATACGTTTTCAGCGTGGGATTTTGTATGGTAAGAATCTTCGCGTTGTCTCAGCATTTTTGTATCCAATTTGCTTCTATATTCGTGATATTATATATATATATATATATATATATATATATATATATATATATATATAGTATAAATTAGACATTACATCACTTAGCAAAGACAGTTCATCAAATTAACAGGTTTCTTCTTTGGCTGTGATTCGTCATGTATTTGCAAGAATTTCGCTACGACCAGAATTTTAATCGGGCCACATATGATTCAGAATTTATCACTCATATTAATGCGCCACCTTTGACGTTCACTAAACACAATTTTAAGTCATATAAAAATTATGTGTTGGTTAGCCCTTTCTTTGGAGGTAGCTTATTCGGCATCTCTTAAGACCTGCAATTCGAACGAGAATTTCCGAAAAGGTCGAAACCGGTTTATTTGCTGAATTATCATTTCTATATAATGTCACATTTAATTTTTACTGAAAGCCTCTTTATAATCAAAATCGTGACATTACACTGGAAATATAACTTCGGAAGATAGCAAGCACGGAGCAACTACTTGACCTGTTTTGTCCTTAATGAAAAGTTATCTGTATTTGGAAGAATTTATGCAACTGGGAATTTTATACTGGCCTTGTTGGTTCAGAATAATGCAACTCATTCACAATACCGTCGTTGCAGCGCAATGAAGGCAATTTTCAATTACACAGTAGGTTCTGTTTAGACTTTACTTCATTGGGGATCCACGAGGGCGTCGCTTAATGCGTAATGTATCAAACAAATTTAAAATTTATGATTCTGAAATAACTTTAATTGGATTATTTCTCGCATATATAGGTAATTATAGTTTAGTGATGTTAAATTTTTAATTATCAACTACCTTTCAACTAGCTTCGAAGACACATTATCTAATCAAACCGAAATTCTACCAGGATATTAGAAGCTCATTTGTCCGTGCCAAAATAGTGCGCCATAAAGATACGGCATTGTGTCAACAATAGTTTTAGTTTTTATATAATAATACTTAGATTTTATTTAAGGTATTTTAATATAGTCTATTTTTTAAATCTTGTTCAAAATATGAATGATGTGAATCTCGAATATGCAAATTTGATTTAAATAACAAATCAAATTTTTTATATTCCAATTCACAATTGAGTATCTGTTTTATTTATCCTCCGATATATTATTTAAAAGTTTACATTATTTAGAGAAATAATCGCCATCCACATTAGAAATTCTTTGTTTATATTCTTATTCAGGAGAAATACGTCGGGCCAGTGGTCTTGAGAATAGTGATATTGAAGATATTTCAGAAACTATTCTGCTAACAACTGACAATACAATATTAGATCGCATCGCATCGAACGATCGCTATCTTGCAAAAACTAATGCGGCGGTACAGAAAGCACCATGCGATGCATTAACATTATCGTCATCATCATCGTCATCAACATCACAGGATGAGAAGTGTGAACTGTTGTGCCCAGATTTGCAGACAAACAAAGTTGATATTGCTCCCATATTTCACCATGTTTCACGTGGTTCAGAAGCCGTGGAAATTCGCTCACCGACTAGGCATTTAGTGACACCTCATAAACAGTACGACATAATGCACATGGGTAATTTGATTGAGTTATTGGATCGGCCAACGACAGCGGAAAGTGTTTTCGAAGGTATGGCTTCCAGTAATTCAGCGTGTTGTCTAAGCGTAATTTGTTTGAATATAGGTTCGTCTTTCTAATTAGCTTTACGTTTTTATGTACACAAATGTGTAGAAAACAGTATATTTTTGGATTAAGAGGCCTTTGGATTCAGATTGTCATTCAATTTGCCTTTGGTAGCGAATGATTAAATAAAAGATACAATATTCAGAGCCCACCTTATAAAGGTTATTTCTAGGACGATTTGACAAAAAATTAATACGTTGCATTACACATGACTTGCTTAATAAGAACAAGGAGGATAAAACATAAAAAAATGTGTATTCGAGTTGGTGCATAAGTTTTGTACTGATCGGCATCTTATTAGACGCGTTTGGCACTACGCCACAAACTCACTGTATTTGGTTAAGTATAATAGGATACTTTTCGTAAATTATTTGACCAAATAAATTATAATTTAGCGAGTTATGCCATTTTTTTAGAAAATCAATACCAAGTAAGTCCGAAACGCAAATGTCAATGGGATTCAACTTTAAATTTATGCTGGTTTTGCACACCTTTCTCGTTCTAGTTCAACTAACGTGTTACTTGGTACAACATGCCTCACGCTTAAATGCCAACATGTTAGCTCTTGACAACCAAAAACATGTAGAATCGCCAAAAGTTCGTGTGTGTTGCATCTACTATTCTGGAGAACATAATTGATTGCATAATGTATCTTGGAATATTTCTATCTAACTGGCAGTATATTAAGTCACTTGACTAATTGGCCATCCATTTGCCTCATTCCAGAACTACGAATACTATAAGATTTTGCTGAGATTTGTTTTCATATACTGTATTAATAAAAATCGAGACATTTATTTTTGTAAATGCTTTTATAGAGAAAAATTATAAAACCTACAAGCAAGTACATTGGATAATTATATTAAATTGTACAACGAAACCCTGTTCTAAACAGATAGTTTATGCAGTAATAGTGCACATCCAATAACACACACTGGCACTCAAAAAAGCACAAGCTCACACGGACATTTTTTGTTTTCATTTCGCCATTTTTTTGAGCGGGACAATTGATAGCACTTGTAGGTCTGTAAAATCTTGAATCCTTTACATTTCCAGGTGCACTGATTTTATTGGGCTTTGATTGATGGGTTCTCACTAGTCCCTTAGTTCTGGTGCCGCCAATCAGCTGCTTATCTGAAAATAACGCTGGAACCAGATTTTTCAAGTTTATTCTGAATTTTCGTGACTTCATTTCCAATCCCATTTTCAGGGTTGACACCAAACTCACAGGAAAAATCAAAATGTGGGAAATGTAGTGTCCTCATTTAAGACATATCTATTTATATTTATTTCATTTCCTAAAGTAATTTTTATTTTCTGCCATAATATCTGACCTTAATACCTATTCTGTTATACACACATGCATACACAAAACTATCCACATCAAGCTCCACGCAAAAAACAACCTATGCACACATATTTGTACTCTAATCGAAATTGACATGTATAGAATAATTATAAGCAAACCATGTGGACAGATACTCACACCTATCCGTGATGTCTCGCTTTTTCTTAATTGCATTTCCAAATGCGTAACAGGATCAAGAAAATTATTCATTTTAATCATATTGCAGTTATCCTCAAATTACCCGTTTATATAATCTCATCCCGTGTGCAAAATGTAATAGAGATAGAGATTAGTCAAACTGTTGAAAGAATATAGTATTATTCTATCATTCGGACAAGACCGAATACGGAGCCTACACTCGATTTATGTGACAACTAATAAAAGTGGCAAATAATACTTATAAATGATAATTTCTTACTTCAATCTTGCCACTTTGTCAGAACTTAGTCCTTCAATCAACCATGGTTATAATAGAAGGGAAAAAGTCATTGAAATTGTTTTCATCAAACTTTAACATCATATTCCATTTTACTGGCAGTTTCTTATTCATTATACTTGATAAATAAGGATTTATAATAAACTAATTGTAATAATTATTTAAATGCAAGATTCATGCAACTTTAGCCTTCCTCGAAAAGCATTTCGACAGCAGACTTGATATTCCCCAGTAAGCATTCTTTCAGGGTTACGTCAGTCAAACAGCGGCTATGCAACTAGACGGAGAACTTTAAAGCCCATTTTCATTTTAACAGGTTTCATTGCGATGAGAATGAATGAAAATTTATCAGAACATGTACCAAGTATTTTGCTATGAGTAAACACGAAATATAGTGTACAATGACATCGACATGTCGCTCTTCCTCATTGATGATTGAATATAAATTTCTTTGGTTGACAAAATACGGTGAAGAACACATGTTCCGTCATTTTATGCCAACTAATCGGCTGACTGGGCCACCCGGATAAATACAACAGTTTTTGGCAGAAGAGATGTTTCAAATAATCTTATATACATAGGAAACCAATTAAAAGACCATGGTTTCGATTTTAATGTTCAGCACATCAATTGTATGCTTGATCCTCAGTAATGCTTGAACCAATTACAGATAGTGCAGTAGACAATTGTTTTATCGCTTCACCATCGCAAATAGCGTCAATTTATATAGTTAGGATGGGATAGTGGTAATGTTCAAGTAAGCATGCGTTGCGTAAAAGGGATAAAAACGCAGCTTTATGAATGGATTACTTTTTAAGTTAATATTCTTTGAGCTTTTATTTCTGAACAAAGCCTAAATTCATTCAGCTGGTTTATGCGCGTACGTCTCACTATTATCAAAATACCGCGGATACTTTCAATGTTCAAGCACAATAATCTTACTAATAATAACCAAGCGTTTTTATTTATATTCAAGTATGGTGGAAACGGACGCCTTACAATTCACTCTAGGTTATAAGTGAGACATTTTGGTGACTAATTACTCTTACTTCTTTGTTGGTAGGCCACTTTTATGCGAAACATCTGGTGAATATAAATGCTTTTCTATCTAGAAGAATTAGCAAAATGTTGGTTTAGTTTAGATCATGAGCTATACGAAGTATTACGCGAAAAGGAAGTGTAATGTACGGCGTTTAGGCCAAATATATAATTGGTTAAGCAAAACAAACTTGTCCCTTCTGTCAAACGAACATTGGTTGCGAGGGCGATGATAACAGTTATTATAATCAAGGTTGCGATCTTGATATAAGCATCTGACCCATTAATTACTAACGTATGTCGATATAAACTAAGAACTGTATAATAGAATTGCCTTTTCTATACTATACAGTTCTTATTTTATACTGACATATGTAAGTAATTTATGGGTCAAATGCTTATATCAAGACCACAATCTTGATTATAATAATTGTCCCTTCTGTTACCATTGAGTGTTCGCTTGACGGATATTGAGTCAATTTTGTTTAAAATTAAAACAATGATAATTTTGAGGCAATATGCAACTTCTCCGTTTTGCAAACAGGTATCAAATTGCATGAAAACTCAGACAGAAAAAATCGGTCTGCGTATTATATACTAATTTTGCTCACATCGTCTTGGCTAATGCAGACATGCTGGATACTAAGTTGAAATTGTACAGGATGTTATATGCATTTACTTTTATATCTAGGGGCCTTTCAATTGGAAGTAAAATAAACTGGTTGTAAACGAATTTATGGATTGTAGGCATATTAACTGACACGTCGCGCTGAGTGTATTCTCAATCCTACTTTCAGCATGTCATGCATGTCAGCGCAGCACGATAAAAAACCGTCTGGCTGAGAATATTGCCCGAAAAGCAAATATATTTAATAATTTTAATCAAGATTGCTTTCTTGATGCAAGAACCTGATCCGTTAATTACTTACAAACGTCAGTATAAACTAAGAATTCTATAGTGTAGAAATGGCAATTCATCCAGTAGACCGGTTTCATACTTATTGGGAACTCATAACGTACTGGCCAGAATTTGCCGCGGACAGGGCTCGAACCTGGGCACGTCTGCTTGTGAATCTGATGCTCTACCCACTACACACAATTTTTTAGTCATATACTAACTATTGTAGCTTAGTAGGTCTATTTGTCCTTTAGGTGGAGCTCATATGGCATCCATTTAGACACTAAGTTCCAACAAACCATTCCGAATCTGTCATTACTGAACAGAAGTGGTACTGAAATGAACATTTATATAATTAAACGAACATTGGTTGCGCGGGCGGTGATAACAATTACTATAATAAAGGTTGCGAACTTGATATAAACACCTGACTCATTAATTACTTACAAATTACTTACAAACTAATAATTGTATATTGTAGTAAAGGCAATTCATCCAGTAGACCGGTTTCGTACTCATTGGGAACTTACCATGTACTGGCCAGAAATTGCTGCGGAGAGGGCGCGAACCTGGTCACGTCTGCTTCGAAATCTGGTAAAATAACCTCTGAGCCACCCTGCCGCACCGCCCGCGCAACTAATTTTCGTTTAATCATATAAAGATTATTATTAACAAAGACAAAACATTAATTATAAGCATTATTTTATCAAAAACAGTATACATGTACTCAAACTGTTTGCATTGGATAATTATAATTGTTTCAATAAATCATGTATTTAAGCATATACTTACTAGTAAACATGTGTGTATAACACATTTAAAAACGACCACATTCTTGTCCCCAGTATTAAACTCGATTATAATATCTGGTACCGTATATAGTCTCTTTGTTAGAAAACAAGGGACTTAAAGTTACCTTTTTCTCGTGTTGCGATACGAGATGTTTGCATCCGCTGTCTACCTGCAAACATCTCGTATCGTAACTCGAGAAAAAGGTAACTAATCTATTCCCCTGTTGCGCAACATGTTTCTTTTATAGCTTATTTAGGTACTAAATGCGGTGCTTTGTCAGTGAAGAGACATAAATTTCGATTAATGATATGCACTGTACAACAAAATATGGGAAGCGAGAAATGTGCATGCTGAGGCACGCAGATATGAACACACACACGAGATCAATAAATTTACCAGTTTAATTTCTAATCATGTACGAAATACTTTTGTTATCTGAGGATTAATGATGTTGCATTAAACAGCCTTCGTTGAGCGTAATTATTGTCCTTAAGTACTTCGAAGAATAAATGTAAATGCGCCTGATTTGAAGTATGATTTTTTAAACAATATATTAGGCTATCACGGAAACTTTCAATCTTATGCCGGATGTGCTTATTCTAAAATGCTTCTGAATTCGCTGGTTCATTGGTCGTCTAGTCCGGCCTACATAGCGCACTGAGCAGCTATTGTATTTGTGCAATTGGACTATATTGGAAAGTTCGGTTGCAGGAAGTTAGCCCTTCTTACATTGAAAACAAAAACATCAATTGTGTTTAAGGCAATGAAAGATTTACTTCTTTATTAATTCTGCTAATAAGTATTAAAAAATGTTACGTCCGCTTTAAGTATATTGATATATATATATATATATATATATATATATATATATATATATATATATATATATATATATATATATATATAATGTCTGATTTTGAAGAGCTCATTTGTTTTAATGTGACTTAGGTTCATAAATGTATTATATTTAATTGTTATATTTTGAAGCACCGACATCAACAAAACCATTAGAATCTGTACCACCCGGTTGCCTGGGAGCTCATGATGAAATCACGGCCACTGCACAAAAAACAGGGGACAACGCTTTCGAAAGCGAAAAATGCATTTCTTCTCAGCAAACCTGGTTAAGAAATTCGGTGCAGACTCGATTCATCGAACTTGAAATTTTAGCCAATTGGAACGCGAATCAGGGATTTGTTGGTTTAAACAAAGTTCAAATACTGGACGAACAGATGAGACCACTTAGGATATGTCGAGTTCAACTCTATGAAAAGGATCAAAAACAACATTCTCCGCTTGCTGATGTTGATGACTCCTGTTTTACAGACACTGATTTTAGCACATCAGTCGCTGTAAGCGGTTTGGAGGGGCTTATAACACAGCCACGACATAAGAGAAATATGTCTTATTCTTGGGTTCAACAGATTAGTGAGAATAAGACGTGTAGGAACGTCAGTTCTAATAATGAAGACGGTTCAAATATCCTTTTCACATTACGCTTTTGGCTATCTAACAGTTTAGAGATCTTCACCTCATCGCATCGAACAACTTCAGTCAGTAGCACTATATCGCAACCCAGCGGATTCAATGAAACATTAGGCAGTCACACGAGTTCTGAATCATCTGCTGTTAGCATAGTCGGTGTGAGAATCTGGAATTTGAACTTGAGCAATACCGACAGGATTAGCAATGAGGAGATAAGGGACTGCGGTGTGAAGTGGATACGATTTTTGGACGATCAGGCGCGAACTATAGAAGTTGACAAAGACTTGGTATATTCTGCACAAAAGAACTGTAAAGAATACGTTCTCGTTCGTCGCGCTCCAGGTAAAATAAATTTTTAGATAACATATTTAAACAGTTACTATTGCGTGTTATTTTTTTCATACCAACGAAGAATTATATCATAAATTTAAATTTCTCACAGCTACATATTCAATGAAAGTTTATAGTTTTATAAATATTATTTCACTCTGAATTTCTGTGCAGTCTAGACTCATTATTGTTGGAGCATATATTTCTTATTTTTTGCCATAATTTAAACACTCCATTTAAATATATCTCTATATTATTGGATGGAATGTTTGTATACACACAGGTAAACAGTAGATTTTGTTTTAGCGTACGATGAATGATTTGAATCTCCGTCATTTGGACACATATTGGTTATTAAATTGCAAGTGTTTTTTTTCTGTGAGTATGGTGTCAATACTGAAGGTGGATCTGGAAATGTCTCGAAAATTTGGAAAAAATCCGCAAGTCTTCATTCACAAACATTTCCGGACAAGCAGTGTAAGGACAGCTCCCGAGTCTCGTGACCAGTGTGAGAACCCATCAATCAATTAAAGAAAAAAATTGTGTACTTGGAAATGTAAAGGAACCAAGATTTTAATGACTTACGAGTGCTTCCAATTGTCCCTCGGCCGTGAATTGTGATATCAGCTCGAAAGATGAAAGCACTACGGAAACGCAAATTCCTCTAAGGAATATATCAAAACTTTACTATTGTCATGGGTCGAATTAAGTCAATGAAATTGTGTAATTTATCTCAGATGAAATACGCGGTTTCTACGAATGACCGGAGCACTATCCAGTGACGTGCTACCTACAAATATATATATATGCGTGATTCATTTCCTACGCAACATACTCTGACTCGCTTGCTACCTGCTCTTGCTGTCGTCTTGCTGTCTTGGTCTCTGACCACACTCACTTTCTTTACTCGATGTTTTATACACGCAGTTTTACTAGCGCAGCTTGCCGCCAGTTGCGACAAATCTGGCTGCTGCGCTTCCAGGCAATCTTGATTGCTGTTAGTTTCTTAGAGTTGCTACAGATCATCGGCTAGACTCACCATGGCCTAAACGCAGCAACTTTCGCATCCGGTTTGCGTGCATCTACCCAGATGATTACTAATCAATGAACAGAAATCGCAAAGCAGGGCCATAGAAAGACTTCTGGACAACAATCTCTATTATTGTACTACATTGATTCACGGCATTAGCTGATTATTTTTACACATGACCCACTTTATGACCACCAACTGAAATCTGCTCACCTATACGAATTATGTGACGTCGCTCAGCACTCAACAAAGATCATTACTCTCTTATGTAATGTCGCATATTCTTTAATAAGATAGGCATTTACGGTATCATTTCGCTGCGTTTAGGTCTGTATGTTAATTGGATGGTTCGTGCATCTTTTCATCAGAATCATATGAAAGCATCTCACAGATTATCTTCAAACACGAAAACACTTTAAACCGACTATGGATGCATGCGCTATGTTGGTATGGAAGGGAAATTAATTTTATTATTTTTTAAAGCAATAGGTGACGTCTATTTGGACGAATAACTTTGAATAGCTTGAATTATAAAATAACAAAAAAGAAGGCTGCTGTTCATACGCCTTATTCAAGTTTCGAATTCATTGATAAATGACGACTGATAGATTTTATTATGTCAACGCATAGCTTGATTGGCTTCGATTTAAACAAATATACTGGCATCAACTCTTTAACTGATAAGGTGGGCAAGATGTGTTGGTAATCGGTGTTTAACTTAAACTTCCAAAGAAAATGAGACTGTAAATCATAATTTTATTAATTGTATAAACGTTTTTCGTCGACTTGATATACGAAATAGTGCATTTTGACTAATCAATTGCATCATAGCGCCAAACAACCGTCTGTTACACTAAAATATATTACAGTTAAATACTGTTTGTTGCGAAGAACTAATATATATGCAAGTATGTATTAGGTTTTGCGAACCTAGTAACAAATTAGTTCAGTTGTGACCAGAAGGATAAACCAAAGGCAGCATGAACGGAAAGTATAATCTCATGCACATTCGTTTCGTGCTTACTGGCGACTCATCAGTAGGAGCCGGTATTACGCCCTTTAACCACTATATATTTGGTAGAAGAATGTGGAATAATAGGACGGTACAATCTCCTAGACGAATGTGTAAACCTGTAATAGTGAAGCTAATATAATCTAAGTCAACGACAATGCGACTTCAATGCTAACTCACACTATATAATATATATACCGAGTCTGTAAAGGATACTAACACTATGGCTATTGTGTTAGTAACTGATACCTTTTTGAAATCGATGAGTACCGGATACTAACACTATGGCTTCCGAGTCGGTACATGATACCAACCTGATGGATATAAATTTATGCTAAGGTTCACCCTAGCTTGCGTGTTTCAAACTTTCAGAATCATTGTCAAATGCGGATAGAAAACTAATTAACAGTGATATGTCTTCAATGCCTATATATATATATATATATATATATATATATATATATATATATATAGCCTATTTTTCATTTTTCTGTCTCATCGTTTTAATTTTTTAATGTCCTACATTATTACTAAACATCTCTGTGCATTTAAAATCAATCGCATGTAATCTTGAAAGCAATACAGATTTCATTTTGGTCCTTTCTCTAAATAATTTCAATTATTTTGGAATGCGAGTTTTCATATGTACTATACATTCAAATGTAATTTTAATAGATTTTTATCGGTATTTTCAACAAATGTAAACACAATTCGTGGTTAATATGCTCACCTAATTTTTCTCACTTATATGGCAATGTAAAACGAAGGCAATTAGGTACAACCCTACACTTTACGCAAATTTTCATGATCGAGATATAGTCCACATATCTTATCACCTGTTTTCTTGACTTTTTACGGATTTACTATCATTATGTTTTGATAATTTTGGTTGGCTCTCAGATGATTTTTGAAGGAATGATGCGTAGTACGTTCACCACTAATTGATTTTCAAAAAAATGTAATTTCGTTAATGTCGATCAGCAAACCGCTGGGTACCAATGCAATAGTGGAACTCGATGTAAGGTGTCTAATGTAATTGCATTTCTTTTATGTTGAAATTGTGTTGCTTTATAATGAGGATGATTTTGATCCCAGAAAACAGAGAAAGTAATTTAGCGTGGAAATCTGGAAGAATGTGCTTACCTAAACTATAAATAAACATATATCATCGTGCTCCACGAGGTCATGAGATATCGGCAGGGTTCAGATCTATATTGGCAAGCGTGTATTGGAGAAACATAGACGATTACTTTGGTTTTATTATTTAGACTACACCTGTTTTGATTTATCGTATTTATCATAAATAATCTCGTTACTTTGCAAGAACGTCATGTTTTATTTAAGAGTAAATATAATAATATACCCTTAGTTACAATTTTTTAGAATAATTTAGAATAATATTTCTTTGTATGCACGCTTATTAGAAATAATGTAATGCTTAAAAGAAAATTATTTTGATTACTTCATACCATTAAGGAAATACTCAACTTAAACTGAATAAGTGTTCGTTAATTAATTTTTTAGGTCTTAATAAAGAAAAAAATATTTTTCGACTTCTTTTTTTATCAACAAGCGTTTTCTACAATTATTTCTATTAAATTAATTGCTGCAAAATAATTACCACTTCAGTTTATCACATTTGCTGGATGGGATTAGTTGATATTTTCTTACTTCTATTAACTCATAAGTAGAACTGCTTATTAAATGATATTTGATTGCTTATTAATCGATAGCCATGGACAAAACTAAAGAAATTACACGCTGTAGTAGTGATGTACTTAGTAATACGCCAGTTAGTATAGAACCAGAAAGATATGCGATTGCATCTTTTGTTTATTCCGACTTTGGCATAAAAACCTGGTCAAATTTGGGTTAACATTACTGGGTCAGACGTTAATAATAAAATAAAACTCAGATGTTAGTTCCTTGCAGGCAGGAACGTATAAATTTATATTTAATTAAATGATGCCATGGATAACATGAAAATGTAAGAATTAATTTCGATCGGAACCAAAGCATGTGGCATATCCTTGTATAGTAAAGTCTTAAAATTGTTGTTATACTAGTTCTTAGTAAAATTTAACCTACCCTCAAATTCATGGTTTAGTACGGTTAACAATTTGTAAAATTTGAACTGGGAAATTAATCATGTAGTGAAGCATGCATAAAGTAGGTATACAAAACAAAGTAAAAAGGCCATTTTATTTTTGAGGAGTTTCAACCAAAATTTAATATCGATAACTCTTTATTAGTTAATTTTAGAAAGCAAGGAGAATTGATTTAGATTGAATTACATAAATTATAACACTACAAACGGATAGATGGAAACGCAAATGCAGAGACACGAACACATGGGAAACAATTCATTAGTTTATATTCAAATCAATGAATAGCTTCATTTCCCTATAAAGTTCGAGATTCACCATTTTCCGTACAACTACTTCCGCTGTGCGTAACACTTTCATTTATTTATTGAAAACAACATAGGCATTTCCGATTGATGTAGACCGCGGTTTTCATGATCAGTGTGTTAAAATGCGGAAAATTGCTCCCCTATGCCAGTCGTGCAACCTTAAAATGCATTTGAATTCCTTTTGTTAATAATCAGATAGACCAACTTACATAGCGCACTGAGCAGCTATTGCATGTGCATGATTAAGCATCATCGGACTGTTCGAATTCAAAGAGCCTAGTCTTTACAATTACGCTTAGCAGGTGCTTTATTGCAGAAACAAATATAAGTTGCGTATAACTCATCTGAGAGGACACTCATGTTTTAATTCTTTGAATAAAAATTTCAGATGATATATCCTCCTTAAAATATACACTGAGATATATTTTTCATAGGTTGAGTACGACTTCATTGAATTTTTCATAGATTTTCCAAGGTGCACAACACCTATTGTATATTAATTTTCCGCAAATAACATTATATAAATATTATATATTTAATTTAATGTCTAAAGCGAAATGTGATAACTGGTATCCATCAAAGCAGGAATTACAGATAATTTGACGTAGATGTATTTCTCAACTTTCGTGAAATTTAGCCTAACTTGAAATCCATTATGTTAGTACCACGTACCAACGAAGCAATTTTAATGTTGGTACTATGTACGGACTCGGCAATTATAGTGTTGCTACTATGTACGAACTCGGCAACCATAGTGTTCGTACAATTTGCAGGCTCGTTATAAATTATATAAAGTAAGTGGGCTTTGACGTCGCATTGTCCAAGACTTTATGTGAAATTAATACCATTACCACTTATATACACGTTCGTATGGTCGATTGTACAGTCGAATTGTCCAAAAATAATTGACCAAATGTATAATGGGTAGAGAGCGTAGTAATGTCTCCTACTGATTAGACGCCAGTAAGCACGAACCGAATTTGCAAATGAGATTATACACTTCTATCATGCTGACTTTGGTTTAACCTTCTTGTCCTATTTGATCTAAGTTTTATTATATGGTAAAACTTAATAAACAATCGTATATATATCGGTTCTCTGCAACTAAAAGTATATATTTATTATATATTTAATCGAATGATGCCATGATTACCGAAAAATGTGATAACTGATATTGATTAAGATCAGCGTGAATGGATTTGCTGGAGCTACAGATATACAAGAGAAGTTTATATCTGAATATTGGTTAAATTTAGCATATTTTAAAATTAATTTTGTTGGTGCTTTCTGCCGACTCGGCATCCGTAGTGTTGGTACCATTTGCATGCTCGGTGTATATTATATATAGTGAGTTGGATTTGAAGCCTTATTGTTGTAGAACATATATGGTGGAAACTCTACTACTGATTTGATACGCATTCGTATAGAAAATTGTACGGTCCAATTTTCCCATAGAAGCATCTTTAATAGCATCTTAGAATGAAAACAGCTGGAAAATTAGAGAACTTTTCTGCAATAGATAAACAAATTGCTTATGAAGATCATACATTTCGGGTTTTATTTCAAGACAAAAACAACAGTGTTCAGATCAGCGGAAGATGTTGCACGAAACATTCGTAATCCTCAACTAAATAAACAAAAAAAATTCGTTCATGATTTGAAAATATACTGGCAAATTGTTAGTAAGTTTATGTACATTTTCAGTCTTCAGTATTTATTGCCTCGTGCTTTTCAAAATTGATTATATGAAGTACCAGATATTACAGATGAATTCACTTCTGGCAGAAAGAACATCGGCATTATAAAACGTTATTTCTATACCTGTTTTACAATAATTTTATGTTTTATTACACGATTCATTTCTTTCTTAAAAATGCATAATAATTGCTGAACTAAAATTCATACTTGAAATGAAAAATTAGTCGGAATTCACAAGAAATAATATAATTCGTAAACTAAATAAATTTCTCGACTCATATAAACTTCAGAAAAACTAACTAAATAATTTAAAACATGATTTGAATATCAAAAATTACGTTTTTTTATAAAATTAAGCGAATATAATTTGCGCGGTTGGTGATAGAAGTTATTTAAATAAAGGTATCAATTTTGATATAAAAACGTATCCCATTACACACACATATATATATATATATTTGCCAGTAAAAAAATAGCATTATATAATGTCGAAAAGCAATTCGTTTAGTAGGCTAGGTTCGTTCTTATAAGGAACTCTTCATGTACTTTTCCGTAATGGCAGGGCTCCAAACTGAGCTCGTCTTCCTCGGAGTTTGTGATTTTAATCACTAAGTCACACACAGTTTCCGATTGTTTACTAACCAATATATTTTGTTTAACCTTTCCTTCAGGAGGAGCCTATAAGGCATCTCTTTAGACCTACTGTTCTATCTAGCCAATACAAATCTCTCTTTATAGAACAGACACCTTGCTTTTTGGGCAATTAAGTAACCAATCGTTGTTTGCATGTTTAGCAACAACATTTAGAATATAATTATATATAAATGTTCAATTCAATACCACTTTTAAGCTAGTTTTGTTTCCTTTATACTATGGCAGCCTATTAGATTTCTTGTCAACCTGACCCAACATTCAACTCAAAATGCAGTCGACATTGAGGGTAGTGCTGGTTTCTAATGATGAGTCGTCGTTGATCAGGAAACACATGTACATGAGATTACACCTCTCGCTACAACCGAAACATGGCGTATCTTCCTGGTCCAATGTGCATTGACATTACTTGTTAAGCCACTAAAAGTACATTACAACTTGTATATTTGTACATTGTAGCAAGAATGTTATAAATATATATTTATTTAAATAATTCATTGAATAACACGAGAATATTATAATCAATATCAGGCCAAGACGAAGTATATGGCGTTTGCTAGGTTATCAGCTATTTAGAATTATTGCTATTCTCAATTCTGGTTAATCGTGATTAAGCACCCTTTACAAGTTTGTTCCACGTATTATATAGCCGTCTGGCTTTGAAATCGCATTTCAATAATTTAATTTATAGAAGTTTTTGTAGATTTCCAGTGAACCTAAAATACATTTCTTGATCGAATATGTGGCGATATAACGGAGTTTCCCGGCGTCTGGTACCAGTAAGCAGGAATCGGATGCATACAAGGGATTATATTTTTTGATTATGTTGATGTTCAACATGTTCTCCAGTTTTTATGTAAACTCAATAGTTGCTAAAGACTTCATTTCCTTATAAAAAAATCTACATAAATTTATCAATATAAACAAACAATTCTATGGTGTGGAAAGGCAATACATTCAGTCGACCGGTTTTGTCCTCAATGGGAACTAATCAAGTACTGTCCAGATTTTGCCGCAGACAGGGCTCAACCCTGGTCACGTCTCTTTCGAAATCTGGTGCTCTAACTACTGAGCCACCCTGCGGCATATTCTGGACACTACGTAATGAGCTCCCAATTAGGACGAAACCGGTATACTTGATGAATTTCCTTTTCTACACTTTATAATTCTTAGTTTACACTGACAAATGTGTGTACTTAATAGGTCAGGTGTTTATATCAAGATCGCTAAATTTATTATAGTAATTTTTATCACCGCCTGAGCAACCAGTAATAGTTTAATTATATTAACGTTCATTTCAATACCACTTCCCTATGTACTGTGCACTCTGTTCAATAATGACGGATTTGGGATTATTAGTTGGAGCTTTGGGCCTAAATGAATGCCATTTAAGCTTCACCTAAAAGAAAAGAGACTAACTAAGTTACATTAATTAGTATATAAGTGAAAATTGTGTGCAGCATCCGGCAGGGTGCGTCAGTGGTTAGAGAACGAGATTCCGAAGAAGACGTGCCCGCGTTCCAGCCCTGTCCGCGGCAAATTCTGGCCAGTACATGATGAGTTCCCAATAGGGACGAAACCGGTCTACTGGATGAATTACCTTTTCTACACTATAAAATTCTTAGTTTATACTGACAAATGTATTTATTTAATGAGTCAGGTGTTTATATCAAGATCGCAAACTTGATTATAGTAATTGTTATCACCGCCCGCGCAACTAATGTTCGTTTAATTATATAAATGTTCATAAATGTATGTTTTTTAGTTCTATGGAGCCAATATATATATATATATATATATATATATATATATATATATATATGAATTTTGCGTAATAACATTACAACTATGAACTAATTTCGATTGAGGCCGCAGCATATAACTTTTACTGTAGTAGATGATTTTCAAAATATTAACTATTCTCTAGTTGGATAATATTCTGCTTATATTCATATTAAAGGTGTTGATGCACTTTGCAGGTTTGTTAATGTACAATATAATGAGCTAGCGCTGAATTGTGACTGGGACGACTCTATATACTACTACTTTCTACTATATATATATATATATATATATACTACTTATTTAAAATATATATTCATAGTAGCTTGAAACGTCCAACAGTCTCAGATTTGTGAAGCGAGTATATAGCGAGTTTAAGGGTCGGTAATGATGTCTTCTTATTAAATGTCAACAGCGAGCAAAAAACACACACGTACATGTGGTTAGACTTGTTGTCTGTGCTAACTTTAAAATACGGCTTCTTGTCATAAATATGAACTGATGTGTTACTAAGGTGGAATATTTAATGTGCAAATGCACAGCAGTTATGTATTTGCCGCCGAAAGCACGGCGTACAATCTCCGGTAACATTGCAAGTAAGTAAGTAGGTTACAAAATAAATTGCACATAAAAATTTGATCATTAGTTTGATAACTAAGGAAATACAATATTTCCAATATATATGTGTAGCGAAAGCTACAAACAGCAAATTTTCGTGACTGCATAGAAATTGTTCAGCCGAAATTTCCAATCAGGTCCAATGTATGCAAGACTACTAGAGGTGAGAGCCGCATATCTAATATTGCTTTCCGTATATTTGCAATGGGGTTCGATCCTCGCTAGTCAGTTTGACATCATACTCTGATAATGATCATGGAAGGACGAAACGCGTCAATGTGTTGCGACTGGCGGTAGTTTTGTTATGTTGTTCAACGACTGGTTAAATACAATGGGATTGGTGTTTACTTCAAGCTCGCAAACTTGATCTAAAGAAGAATTGATGTAATTACATGATAATTTATGTTTAGTTTTTGCAAAATACAAAGCGGGCGAGGTAGAAATGTACAGAAATAGATAAATAGCATGAACAAAAATAGTAAGAGAGAGTGAGAAATAGAGCAAGGAAAAGCAGATATACAAATAGAGGTATAGATGAGATAAGGGAAAGAAAAAATAGGGAACTACTCCAAAGGGATAGAGTGAAAGGAAAATATAGATCGCGGAAAGGATAGGGAAAGGATGAGGATAAGTCTTATTATGCCAGGAATATATTTCAGTGTGAACGAGGCGTGTGAAAAGTACTAGTAGTTTGCAGGTTCATAAATTTTATTAGAATAAGCAGTCAATAATATAATTATTTCTTATTTTATTGGAATAAAAACAGTTTATCATTCTTTAGCCAAATTGCTTACGTAAAGGCGCAATATTTTCTGCTACAATAAGCAAACGATTAACAATTGACTTTTTTCAAGTGATAATGGTCAGTAACTCAAATTTTGGTTTTTACACAAAATTTTTAATACTTTGTGACAATTCATCAGCATTTGCGCTTGAAAGAATATATTTTTCAGTTTTCCACTGGCGTTCGAAAGAAATTTAACCATGATCACTGATAAGCAAAACAAAACGTGAAATAATCTATTGTTTACGAACAAAATGTAGCTGAAATCATGTCTATGCTCAAGAAACTAAGGTTACGTCTGATTGTGGGTTATTTATTGTGAAAAACTTACATATATGCATTAATGCCTTAGGTAGCGCTTTCCTTGTAAATGGTTATTTTAATTAGGAGCTGACGTATATGCTAAAGTAAATATGAACGGAATGTATAATGTCCTGCACACGTGC
This sequence comes from Eudiplozoon nipponicum, assembly GCA_029291075.1. Lineage (NCBI taxonomy): Eukaryota > Metazoa > Platyhelminthes > Monogenea > Mazocraeidea > Diplozoidae > Eudiplozoon > Eudiplozoon nipponicum. The sequence goes on along the minus strand of JAQBSW010001287.1, from coordinate 111,635 downwards.
GATTCGTGCTTATTGACCGCTCATGGGTAGAAGCCGGTACTACGCCCGATACCCGCTATCCATTTCGTCAAGAAATGTGGACCAAGTGAACGGTAAAAACTTACAAACGAATGTATGTTGAAGCAGTTATGGATTAACTTCGTGTAAATTCTACGCAAATAACTGTGTAGTCAATATACGGAGACTTTACATGATTCTCCATATTCCGAGTCGGGGCGTGGTACCAGCACAATGGTTTTCAAAATTTGGAACCTGTATCGAGTACCGAACACATGTTACTTAAAGGTAGGCTAATTTAACCAACATTTAGAATGTCTTCTACATCTGAACACCTGAGACTCCAGCAAATCAATACACTCCCGACATGATCTAAATCCGTTATCACATTTTGTGATAGTTATGACACCATTCACTTAAATATATAACAATTATATTTTTTTGTTGTGGCAAAATATTATGCATGCAATTGTGTATTATGTATTGCGTACCTAATAAAAAAATTTTCAAAAAGGACCAGAAGGAAAAACTAAAGTCTAGATGAACAATAGGTATAATCTCAATTAAGCATGCAGTTCGTGCTTACTGTTGACTTATCAGTAGAATACGGAACTCTGTCTTAAAACAACTGCATTTTTGTAAGAGAACGTGTGATGGAATATATCGTATCTTAAAGGTATGCGTATTCAAGTAGCAATAATAATAATTGGCCTTCAAAGCCAACTCGCTACATCTAATATGAACCATATCTGATTATTTTGAAAATCGATTAAAACTGAGAATAAAAATAATTAGGAATTTGTGCTTTTTGAACAAAGCCTAACAGTCGGAACTCGACCGATATTTGTTATCATAAATTTGTGATAACTCTGACAAATTTGACAATAGAAAGTACAATTAGAATGTTTGCAACACGGTATATATTGTGAGTTGGCTATGGTGTCGCATTGTAATGACTTAATCGTCAGAGACATAGTTCTCAACATTAGCAGTCTTACGGCGAATTAGAATCCAACGTTAATTGGTTTAAAATGTGAGCTGGAGGTGTTCTCAAATTTGGGAGGCACACCGCATGTTTCCACTGAATTTCAATCTTTGAACTTTCTTTATCATGTTGTTTAAATTTCCAATGCACTTGTTTTGATTCAGCTGAAAGTGTTTACTTTCAGAAAGTCTTTGCTATTTAAACTTTTGCTTACGTCTTCATCTTGTGTCTTTAGCAGATATTTCAGTTATTCGGAGCGATCAGTCTATTTGATAATTTTTTAGTATTATTTATGATTTCTGTCATACTGGAGGTACAGTTGCTTAAATGTATTCGTATTATTTCTACAACTTTGTCAAGTCATTTCAAATTAAAACCTTGTCAGGTTTTACGAAGAATATAAGTTGTTTTATACAATTTTTGTAAACGGCACACCGATCTCATAGATGCTCAATGTATAAAAAATTTTGTCTTCAACTAAACATACTTCGTGGTTGCGAACATCTGATCTATAGGCAATTATATATTAGGCAGTGCGTACATAGTATTGAGATGGATATGCCCAAAGCAATATGAATGGAAATTAAATTCTCATTTAAACATGCGTTTCTTTGCTAATGGCGACTCACATGTGGTAGTCCGTATTCAGTCTCCTACCCACTACAAAGTTAACACCTTTTGTTTATACTGACTTTGGCATGGCATCCTGATTTTTTTTTTGAGTTAACCTGATACTAACTATGACATTCTAATTACTTTGGGTCATGCGACCCTAATCTTCATAACTGTTTTGCTTACACTCAGTATATCTAACCGTTAGATTATTCTGTCTTGAGATACAATCAATGACGACCTTTGCAAATATACTGCAAATAAGGTATAAACGTTTTAGTTAAATTTCTTGTAGCTTACTAGTTCTTACAGTTCACCAGCAAATTTCCTCAGCCATACATATTTGTGTCAGGGGCATGTAGAAATATTGATGAAAGCTCTACAAGAACAGAGACATATTTGAAAGAAATATACTAATTTAATTAATTCTACCTTAAAACATGAAATTATTGTACTTTTATATTTCATCAAAATAGGTCTACATTTGGAAAGGCGATGAAATTGATTCTGTGCAGATCATGATAGCTGACGTAAAGTAAATTAAAGTTCAGCATAATGAATTTTAAATGTAGAGTATATTTACGACGGAAAATTATATTTGACTAGTTACAAAATCTCAATGGCCGAAATGATGACAGAAATTGATTGTCAATGTTAAATTACTGGTGTGCCCTTAAAACCTATGTTCAATCAATTGTGTGTGTGTTTAATTTGATACAAAATTATTGATTGTTCGTGGGAGATGTATTAAGTAACTTTGCGGAGCTGGTAAAGTACCAAATACGAACGTAGTAGAATGTCTTCAGAATAATCCATTCAGAATTTATTAACAACGTAACACTATAAACTGTTGCAAACAATAAAGCGACTGAAAGTTTTACTAAAATTTGAATATGGATTTTCTTTCATAAACGAAAATACTACAAGTTTCCGATCATCAAAAAACGCGTATGCGGTCATCCTGCAAATGAAAAATTTAACTGAATCACAATAAGTACCATATATAATATTAAACAAATTAGTTGTTTACTACAAACTAATTAATGCATTATTATAATCAAGATTCCAGTCTTAGCATAAGCACCTGACTCATTAATTACTCACATATTTCAGTATAAACTAAGAATTGTATATTGTAAAAAAGGCAACTCATCCAGTAGACGGTATACCGACATATGTAAGTAATTAATGGGTCAAGTGCTTATATCAAGACCGCAACCTTGATTATAATAATTGTAATCACCGCCCGCGCAACCAATGTTGATTTAATTAAAGCATAGTGTTATGTAATAAGCAACGTGTAAACAGTTAAATTGTCGCAGATATCCAGTGCGTGATTGATCATTATCAATTGGAGCCAACACAACGCCCTTACCGACAATAGAAATGGCTCTGCAATGTGTGTCAAAATGACTGTACACATGTGTATTTGCCCTATATTAAAGTAAACTTAACGTTTAGAAAGCCAAGATAATGTTTATGAATAGTGTAGATATATTAAGACACGTTTTACATGATAAAGGTGCTGCCATATAAATAGCCTGATGTAATTTGAAACAAAATTGTAAACAAAATACAGTAACATTTCAAGGAATTTTGAGATAGAATTAAGTTTGTCAAATGCGAGAATTAATTTAGTTCTCAATTTATCATTCAAAGTCAAATTATACTGCCCTTTCTTGCCCAACATTATATAACTTATTCAAATCAAGATTGCGGACTTGAGGCAAAGATCAGTCCTATTTTACTTACCAATTCGCACAACATAGAAAATGGAATATCAATGGCACGTACCAAACGCATTTCAACTTTTAATTGTATTTATCAGAGTACAGTAATGCCAGTCCAATCCCAATGAATATGTATGATAGTTTGGGGCCTACCTCAGACTTCTTCTAATAAGTAATTAGTATGAAACAATGTTATGCGCAAATAAGCATGAATAGCCTATCTGTACATTAAAATAACTTGTGAATTAAATGAATCTCCATGGCTTGTATTAGATTTATAATAAATTTCAGGATAGATTTAATAAAGACGATAAATATTTATGATTTATCAACGCTTCAGATCATAGATTTAGTATCAGTTAACCAATATTACTACGTAGATTTTGGAAATTTTGGTTAAAATGCAATAATTACATCACAATAAAACTCCGGGAGCTGTAACCTTGTATTAATAGTAATCACAGCGAAGACAAAGTCGATGTCACTTTACAGTTACTCGACTTTTTTTTACAAAATCGAATAATTTGCAGATAAAGCCAGAAATAGTGAGATATATAGACTGGTAGTTTGCGAATCCATAGCCATATAACTATAATGAGAACACTTAGGTTTCTCATGTTTAAAATACGTTTAAATTGAACTAAGCCCAATTTAAATAAGTTTCAGATTTAATAAACTATGTGTATTCAACGGTGTTTAAACATTACGACGACTATTGATTACTTAATAAAAAATTAAATTATGAATGCGATTGCAAATATTGCTCAATTTAATTCACTAAATAAAAAATAAAAAATTTTAATATAATTGAAGAAAAACTCCAATTAATATCAGAAAATAAAACGTGCGGGTTGAAACGTCATTCTGATAGACTTCATATCAATCAATGGAAGAAGATAATATTGTTCATTAAGTGTTGCGCAACTTGTCAAATTTTAGTTCAAATATGACCAGAAGGATAAATCAAAGACAGCATGAACGGAAAGTATAATCTCGCTCACATTTGTTTCACGCTTACTGGCGACTCATCAGTAGGAGTTGGTATTACGCCCATTACCCACTATATATTTGAACGAGGAATATGGGACAATTGGACGATACAATCTTCTTGACGAATGTGTAAACCTGCAGTAGTGAAGCTAACTTCATACAGTCTTCGAAAAATGCGATTTCAAAGCCAACCCACTTGATATCATATATATATATATATATATATATATATATATATATATATATATATACCGAGCCTGTATAGGGTACCAAAATTTTTGTTGTTGCGTCAGTACCTGATACCAACATTACGGTACCGAAATGGTACATGCTACCAACACGTGGTGGCCGAGTCGTTTCATGGTACCAACAAAATGAATTTCAATGTATGCTAAAGTTCACCAAAATTGAGAATTACAACTATTTCTGAACACTTGTTATTCCAGCAAATCCTTAAAATAAGTTAAAATTCGGCCACTATGAGTCGGATTACATTATATCTAGAAGCGAATAGCGACACATCAATGTTGTTTTGAATAAAACGAAGAATAAACTTCCTCATAAACTGAAAGTGAAATTTATTTTTGAAATAAGAATAATAGAAACCAAAGAGTTTTACTCCGAGAAATGATTCTGTCTAACACATTGAAAAGCTCCTTTTATCTCAAAATTACTGTATATAAATGGTCTATTAATAAAGTGACAGTCCGAGAAGATTTTTGAACCATCAGCATTAAATTACAAATTAGATACTTAAAGTGAATTTTCTTTAAAACTGTGAAGCATAAAAATAAATCTGATAATCCAATGATGAAAACATATTGCATTTGTTTGGAGATAAGGACGATTAGAATGGAGGTAATTGACTAGCATAAATGTAGTTTTGTATGGGTATATTATTAATTTGTATTAGGAATGATTATGCAGCTTGACGCTCTGTTAATATTTTTGTGCAATGTCAGTCAATTTCGCCTAGAAGCAGACGTAGGATAGGTTTGTTTTTTATGAAAATGTAAATTCCAAATGATTCGACATTTGAGCCATATTAAATTTCTAAATTTATAGGTAGATAAGTAAACTTAGCTCTCATTTCGGCTTTCGTACGTCATAAAAAAACCAAAATGTAAAATGATGTTACGTTTTGTTCTACAATGGAAGTGAGCAAAAATGATAAATTTTGCCGTGAATAGCGATGTTGTATGTGTTCTATATTTGAAAATTCTGGTATTCTGTGCGGTTGTTTCATAAACGAGATTGGTGATTACTTCAGATTTTAATATATATTCAAACTACGTTTTATCACTATTTGGACATTAAAAGGTTTCCATATTGAAAAATATGTATGACTTTGGCTTTATTTGCATTATATTGCGCAATATATGAATGACTTGTGTTGGGTTAGGAGCACCTTTTTTGTGTGTAATAAAATATTATACGCAGTATGGTTTGGTTTTGTTAGTCAGATTTTCTTCCTAATCTGATGATGACCATAAGATATCACAAAGCGGCAGAACGTGGGATTAACATGGGTTCTGCTAAATTGTGATTCTGTTTAAAATAATGGCTTTAGTTCCTATTTCAAATCCGCAAATTTCAGTTAAATAAGTATTGTTTATAAACACCTGCTTCAATTCATTATTGTCATATTAAATAAATTATACGAAAGTAATAAAAGCTGCCAAAAATTCATAATCATAACTACCCAGAAATTATGCTGCCAGTTATCCATTTAATTACTATGTTTGGGAAGATACTGAAGCTGAGTTTACTAGTCAAGTTATGTAGAGCTGAGTGTTTGGTAGTGAAGATAGATAGCACTAAGTGACATGCTCATCTATCATCATTTTTATGCGTAAGTAAGATTCTTCTGTTAATATTTGAGGCCAGTTGTAAATATTTGATGTTCTTTTATTTTAATTAATACATGAATTAAGTAGACCTTTCAATAGCATTGGAAGTTAATTTCGTTGTAATCGGCTTATTCTGTTTTCCTGTGTGAATTTTGGACGATATTAATCTATAGATTTACCTTTATTTTATTTATTAGATGAATTAATGTAATCACCGAGATGACCCTTCATGCATAGAACCTATTAAATAAAGTTTCTTCTGGTGAAAGTTTTTGATAGATTGTCAAAATATATTATGTATGCTTTTATGCGAACTGCCCTTTCTACTTAACAAAGTTAATTATTGAATTTTAGCTGCAGTAACAGAATAAGCATCCGAAGGACCAATATCATTTACTGAGAATGACTGTTTTCAAGATTTATATCGTGAAGCTATATACGCCAACAATATCTTGCATTATTATCTCTAAATCCAATAATAAAGGCCATCTTGTTATCTTAACTTCTTATAGAAAATACAATTAAACATTAACTGATTGCGAGGGTGGTGGTAACAATTCTTTGAATAAGGTTTGCGAGCTTGAAGTATACACCAATCCCATCGTATTTAAGCAGTCGTCGAACTTAACTTCATCATTGAAATTAAAACTCAGTCATTCTAGCCGTTTTGGATGAACTGTTAAGTGAGCCTTATTTATGATTTTCAATAAATAATTTATAATCTGCAATTTCATCCTCATTAATCAGAAAGGTGTCTTTCTATGATGATGAATATAAATGATTGAAACGCATCAGTACGTGTAAGTTTGCTATATCACGCATTTTAATTAAAAAATGAGACATATGCTAATCCAAATCCGACAAAAGATTTACATAAAAGGACAATATTGTATTTGATGCAGTATTATTTCGTTTGAGTAAATCTACAAGTTCAAAACATTTATTTATTTAGTAACTAGCGTTGTTCAATTCTTTAGACTAAGACAGTGTCAAAAATGATATTTATATTGATTATGAAGTTTAAAATAATTTCTAATAAAAATTCTAATGTATTTATTTTTGAAAAAAACGAAAATACAAATTGAAAAAAATGAAAAATTAATTCCACGATATACCATTTAATTTAAATTAAATGTAAAAATTATGAAAACCAAAAAAGATATAAATATAACTATCACTTTGGCATATTAATGACCGAGTGAAATAAAACAATCATTGATTGTCTGAAGGTGTGAGAAAAATTCGTTAAATATTGTATGAGAGCTTGAAGTAAACACCAATACTGTTGTATTTAACCAGTCCTTGAACAACATAGGTAAACTACCGTTCGTTATTCGTATTGACGCGTTTCGATCTTCCATGTTCATCATTACAGTAAGACGGCAAACTGACAAGCGAGGATCAAACCGCACTGCATATATAGAAAAAGCAAAATTAGATTTGCGGCTCTCACCTTTATTAGTCCAGCATACATTTTACTTGACTGGAAATGCCGACTTAACAATTTCCAAGCAGTGACGAACATTAACTTTTTGCAGTTTTCGCCACACACATATAGGTAATACAATAAAACAATCAAAGTTATCCTCGGGTGTCGATAAAAATTCTTTAAATCAAGCTTGCGATCTTGAAGTAAGCACAAATCTCAATGCATTTAACCAGTCACCGAACAACATAGCAAATGTACCGTCAGTCACACGTGCTGACGCGTGTCGACCTTCCATGACCATCATCAGAGTATGACGGAAAACTGACTAGCGAGGATCAAACCGCAAATATATATGATGAAAGCAAAATTAAATAATAAATAATAGTCTTGCATACACTGTTCTTCTTTGGAAATGACGGTTGCATAATTTCAATGCAGTCCTGAACATAGACTTTTCGCTGCTTTCACCATATATATATATTTAAAAAAAAATATATATAAATTTATATATATCCATTGTACCCTACCCGTGTGCACACAGGAAGGGTACAATGAATTTTATTAAAGCGCATTTCAAAGAATATATCTATGTATATATATATATATATATATATATATATATATATATATATATATATATATATAAAATACATACATATATTACAAATAAAAAATAATTTTTTTTTTGCGGGTGGTGGTCACAATTCTTTAAATCAAGTTTGCGAACTTGAAATAAACACCAATCCCATTTTATTTAACTACTCGTCGAAAAACATAGCAAAGCTACCGTCAGTTACACGTACTGATGCGTATCGACCTTCCGTGATCATCATAATAATACGATGGCAAACTGACTTGTGAGAAACATACCGCAATTCTATGCTGTTCGATGATTCGTTAAATGCATAAAGATTAGTGTTTACTTCAAGCTCAAAAACTTGATTTATATACAATCAAATGTTTGAGACAAATTTTGGAGAGACAATAACATGTCGGCTTTTTAAAATATTATATTAAAGTTGGTATCTGATCCCTGTTAGTCAGTTATCCATTTTGATATTATTATTATTATCCTAATGATGATTATAGGTACGTATAAATTAAAAATGTAAATTGGTTCCTTGGCATTTTACTACGGGAAAAATAAAAAAAACCTGTAAAGCACACCAGTGGTTAATAAGTGGGTGATCCAGCTTAGATGGTAAAGTGCACCGACAGAAAGGCTAAGTAAAATTTTGAGTGAGACACATATTAGGCCAAGTAAACCTTAGTGCTTTAAATCAAGTTTGCGAGCTTGAAGTAAGCACCAACCCCATTGTATTTAACCAGTCTTCGAACAACATAACAAAACTACCGCCAGCCGCTACGCACTGACGCGTTTCGACCGTCCATGATCATCATCAGAGTACGACGGCAAACTGACTATCGAGGATCAAACCGCACTGAATATATATGGAAATCAAGTAACCTTAAGGCAAAGCGACATCGAAAACGCAAGATATTCACACTTTTTACTGTATGGTCTCATCCAACGACGGTATATCGCAGTTACCTATGCCAACAGAAGGCAAAACCGTTTACACTGAAATTGCTTTTAGTAGACATCTGTAACAGGATGGTCACTGAGAATGATTCGATTTGGTTTCATGCTATGATTATAACAAATAACTTTAATGAGCATGTGGAGATTATCCTTGGAGGTGAACTGTTCTAATATTACCAGATCTGATGTTAAATGAATTAGTTTGATTTCAAAATATCATATTTGCCAACAAACTGCTTTAGACTAACCTAGCTGTAGCTGAGAATATCGTGCTATAATGAGCAATTGGATTTAGGCAATTGTAAAATACAAACGAGGAAGCGCAAATTATATACAAAAATATTTTTTGACGGATCGTAATAAAATATTGTTAACAAGTTTCATTACGCGTAATTGAAAATGATGTTAATTAGTAATACGACGAATTTGAAACAAATTGAGGCTAGCCAAAAATGCTTTCACTCAACGCGAAATAAATGACTACTTTATTGTCGGGGATGAAATAGTATTAATAGAATTCTAAAATAGGGTTGGAACTTCATAAAACATCTGCTCATTTCTCTTTTGAATTAAAAATTTTATTCCTAATTAATGGTAACATTTTTTATACTGTTTTTCACAATTGTCTTATGTTCTTTTTATTGTTAATTTTTGCATTAGGCATTTGAAATTAGGTCGAGACTGATGTATATCCGAAGTTACACTTTTCTCCTTAAAAATATGTTACTCCTCTTACTCTACTGACATTTTATCATTTTAAAATTCACGACTGGTTTAATTTGCATACTCGCATGTACCTTAGTTAATTTTTAAAATTTTTATTTATTAGATAATGTCAAATTATAGCTTTGCGTAAACTATAAATTCGAAAAGATAAATTTAATTCCAATTTTTTAATAATCGTCTCGGTTTCCTGTTCAGTGATTTTATGATCACTCCAAAAGTGCTCTTATGTTATTGCTCTTAAAGTAAAAATTAGTCTAAAACGCTTTTGAAAAAATAGAAGACAGCTTTGAAAAATTAATGTATCTTATATTGCTACATTTGAAATAACGGTCTTAAATTATTCGGTTGTTCTAGTTACAAACGAAGCTAAACATAGTGAGTATTTAAAAATTAAAAACTAAGGTGGAAAACGGTTTTTACTATATTGAATGGTTTGGAATTTGCTTACTTAACCAAAGGATTAAAATTTGGAGTTAACCTGTCAAAAATGTGTTCTAAAATGCAGTAAAAACAAATATAATGTGTAGTATTGATTTTCCATATAATATTCTCTGTCATAGGCTTTTATTGTTAACGAAAATTTATTTAGGTTTGATTCTTAATTAGTTAATCTATCTCTCACAGTAGAACATAATTTTTGCCCATTTGCATTCGTTGAATCAATTTGTGTCTAATTGTTAAAAATTAATGTAATTTAGCTCCGTTAAATTGATATGTTGGGAATAAAACGATCTACCCGCTCGCATTTATAAACAATTGTCTATGTATCCTTTTAACCTTTGCTTCAGTATAGCGCAGGCTTATGAGGCAGAGTAAATCAAGAATCTTCTCTGATTGCTGTAAACCTCTAACAAGTATAACAGCTTTTGGTCTGGAACCCGTCAGGCATGAAGTAGTAACCGTCATCATAACGAAAGCGCTTATTTAGATCTACTTCGATTCCGGCCCTAAAACCATAATTTTCGCATTAGCTTGGTAACAGAGAGCACAAGCGGATTAGCTTACGCAATACGCATTATTTCTTCAAATACGACAGTGATAGCCCGTAAAAGAGAATCCGGACATGTTTACAATACTTAGTTTATACCGACAAATGTATGTACATAATAGATCATGTGTTTATATAAAGATTGGAACCTTGATTAAAGCAATTTAATCACCGTCCGCGCAACCAATTTTATTTAATTATATAAATATTTATTTCAATGAAACTTCTCAATTTAATGTGTTATCTGTCCTTAAATGACAAATGTGGGATGGTTAATTGCAATTTGAGGGTTAAAGGGATGCTATACAGACTCCACTTCAAACAAAGGCTAACAAAGAATTATTAGTTAGTGTATAACTGAAAGTTGTGTGTAGTGTGTGGCAGGGTGGCTAAGTGGTTAGAGCCTCAGATTCGGAAGCAGAAGTGCTGAGGTTCGAGCCCTGTCGCGGTAAATTCTGGCCAGTACGTGATGAGTTCTCAATAAGGACGAAACTGTATGAATTGCATATTTTACACTACAAAATGTCTAGTTTATCCTGAAAAATTATGTACACAATGGGGTCAGGTGGTTATATTACAATCGGGACCTTGGTCATAATAATTGATATCACCGCCCTCTCAACAAGAATTAGATGAAATCAAATAGAATAATGTAACCTACCAGGTTACATAATTTTTTTTGACTTGGTGGAGAAGGCCATTTTTATGATATTATATAAGTCAAAGTCTAACAATATTGTAAAATAAAAGAAAAGGTATTGTTTGGCATTTAGCAATGTTGTTTCACCTAAGCTCTAGCTTTATTCACATAATTATTTACAATTTCATACTTTTAAACTGTTTTCTATTACATTTTATGTTTTGCATGTTACAATGGTAAACGTATGTTTATAAATGCGTTAATTTGCAAAATGTGATGTTAATTTGTAACTAGCTTCATTCGTTCTAAAACTTAATTCTCTATCGAACTTAAATTAGGTTTCATTAACGCACGCAGCATTTTCCTTGCTTTTTAATTGGACTTGTAATTGTTTCGCTTTGCAATGTCGCAAAGGTCTTTAACTAAAGACAAAAGAAAACATTCGCTAATTAAATTGGACACGATTTTTTAAGAACCGCTTTATTTGTGGGCATTTATGTAATTCAAACTTTTTAAAAAGTAACCGCCCTTATTAATTGGAATTTTCATTTAATCGTTGTAATTTTTATAATCCAAGTTAAGCGTGACGTAAATTTTCGCGTCTGTCTAGTCAGAAAATTTAATTGCTTTTTTAAAATATTATCCAGTTATGTGAAAGAAATCAATCCATGGGTTATAAGGTAGATGTTCTCGCTACCTTCATTTATAGTGCAACGCTATGTATATATTAGATATTAAGGAACTGCTCGCTCAAGTACTGATTTAATTTAAATATATATAGTGCACAAAATATTACTGCATTGGAAATAATGAATATTTATGAGCTATTTAAACCACACTTGTACGAAAAGCGTAATTCATTTTACTGCAAACAGTTTATTTCGTTTGGCAACGCAAATTGTCTCGCTAATACAATATTTCACTGAGGTAACTCCGTCATACATTCAATTTAAAATTAACGGTGCATTGCCCGAAACACAGGTAATGCATTAAAATCCGCTGCGATTTGCAAATTGATTTGATAAAAAAATTTTGTGCAAAACAGTGGTTCATTTAATCACTTAACTGCACCAAAATATGGTTATTTCTCGTTATGCATTCAACCTTTATCTGCTAGCATAAATATGGCTGCATTTTAATTTCCCACATCACTTCACATATAACTAAATAAAGTTTGCTATTGCATATAAAATGTGAGCATGAATGCACAATTTTAACAGAATTTTGCGCAATTGCCTAATTTGTTGATCAACATGCTTTGAAGAATTAATTAGACTCGTCAAATAAATTGAGTGAACAAACTCAAATTTTAAACGCCTGAACCAAATTAAATAGTGCACAATTGCCTGCACTTTTGAAATATTTTATGAGAAACTTCACTTACATGTTCAACATTTGTTGCTTTTAAGATTTTAAGTCAATGCTGTAATAGAAATTATTTACTAATTTGTAAATCTTTATGGATGTTAGCGATTTTTGCCTGGTTTGGACTCCTGATTTCGCACTCTTCGCAAATGTTAATTTTCTATGTAATCAATCATGTAAGATGGTATTACCATACTTTAAATTGATATTAAAAATAATTATGACTGGTTCATGCAAAAAATCTTTCCAATTTGACGTGTCCTTATAAAAGATTTAGTAAGAGTAGCAAGAATTGCCACGGGCGCGACGTGAACCCAAACGTATTTGATTCTCACCTGTAAAATTCATCCATTAGTCCAGCAAATCCGAGCAATGCATGCCCAATTTAATTTTGCTTCATTTCCATTTTCTTAAATTTTTCCTATGGGTGGTTGGTCGCAGGTATTTCATACCATTTCATGTTAAAAATAGACCGGAGAATAAAAGTGAAACGGGCCTTCAAGCTGAAATGCTTTACCTGTCTTAGGCAATGTTTTTTTTGGATTGACAACTTATATATTGAGGTATTCTGCTGTTATATATATATATATTTATATATACTTGTTATATATATATATATATATATATATATATATATATATACTTGTTATATACTTACTATTTTATTCGACGACTAGCTAAAAACAATGTGATTGGTGCTTAATTTAAGCTCGCAAACTTGATTAAAAGGACAAGAAAACGAATATTATAAACAGACATAAAAAATCGCAGTATTTTGTTCGCATTAAGTTGAACCCTGGCGAGCGTTGATAACAAATAATGTGATATCGTATATTTATCTAATTCCACTTGGCGGCTCGATTTAACTTTTATTTAAACCAATTGAACGGACAAGCGTGTTTCGCTGGATATATCTGCTGCTGATGGTGATATGTATAAGGTCGAAAATAATATCTTGTTAATGGAAAATGAAGTGCCTTTTGTCTGTATAACTGCAAAATTACATAAACAATTTTTGCTGTTTCCAAATATATGCACCATAATCGCTTACATTCCTGGTGGTTTTGAGAAATGCACCTTCATAATTAAATTAAACGAGCGCACAATTATTGAGGCTGGTAAGTCAACTCTAAATGTTGTGTCACGGAGGATATCATTTTAGCATCTTCTGATGCGAGTAGTAGACGAAGTCTGTTGTTGATTTCTATAAACCTTCTTGGGTATGTTTTATTCATAAAAGGTTTCACAGCTTTTCTTAATACTCCACGATCCTGATTTCAGATCGGATCATTTTGACTCAAGGTGCAAAATTGTTATTTAAATTTATGCTGTACGTAATTGGCACAATGGCGTTTTAGCGAATTTAATATCAGGCGAAAAACAGATTCCGTGTAATATCAGTATCAGATTACAATTTCATCTCCACAGGGTTGAATGTCTTCTTAGGTAATTTGGTGTGCATTTCTTTATGGCAAGTGTAAATTTGACGACTTGGTCCGATTTGAAAGATTTTTACAGAAATTCCGCTACGTTTATTGCGTCCTCAAGGTAGCAAATACATACACCAGTGAGAAGAGGTCCAATTCAGCTTTTCAAAGCTGATCGATAAAATTATTAAAAACACGACCTTGTGTGTAAATTTAACGTGTTTGTCGATACTAATAGCAAATCGTTAAGATCATTAATATTCATTAGAAACTGAAATATTTGGTTTTAACATTTTATACAAAATAGCTGCTACTTTTTGCCAATGTCATGTAGGTAAAAATTGTTGAAACATCAAGTTGAACTATTGTGTGGGCATGGTTACTTTTTTCTTTTTATATCGGCGGCTAGTTCGCAGTGTCGTGGCGGTGTATGTTAATCTAATAGCTTTAAATTTTTGTAGACCTCTCAGAGAAATTCAACGGCTTTATGCTACAATTCGTTGATTTTTGATTAAAAAAAGTGGCGTCGGAGGAATTCATAGGGATATCATATCTTTTGGTGTTTTCGTTTCGTCATTTTTCCGTGTCAAATCTTTCCATTTGTTTCACTTTCTGTTTTTTTTCCAAGGAATTCTTAACTCATTTTTTCAGATTCATTAGTTTACAGTTTTCGCGATTTACATTCGTGGGTTGTCGCTATGCACTATCAGTTTCGCAATGATACGAAAATTCCCCCTTTCCAATCACGCATTGCGTTCGTCTTCGTGATGGCTGAGTGATAATACGCCCCTTTCTTTCGAAGACTTCAACGTCGATCATACTAACCACTGGTAATGAGTTAAGATCTAATCCTCAGTGGGACAATGTGACAAAAAACGAACAGGATATTCCGTTCCGGAACGTTGCCAGATAACAACGATTATATCGTATCTTTGCAAAAACAATACTGCAAAATGACAACCCTTGAATGTAAATCGTGGAAATTCTAAATGTGACGTTAGCACTGCGCTACCATTCAAGAAATATCTGACAGATGCTGTAGGTCGAATATTACACGTTTTTCATTTTTAATCAATAACATTGACAATTGCTTCGATATTTGCTGTGTCGTCTGTCTTCTTAATGTCTTGTATGAAGTTTGAAGCAGCGGCGTCAATTATTAAAACTCCTAATTTTTTAAAATAATAATTCATTGCGCGGGTGGTGGTAACAATTCTTTAAATCAAGTTTGCGAGCTTGAAGTAAACACCAATCCCATTGTATGTAGCCAGTCGTCGAACAATATAACAAGACTACCGCCAGTCGCAGCGCACTGACGCGTTTCGACCTTCCATGATCATCATTAGAGTACGACGGCAAACTGACTATCGAGGATCAGATGTGGAAATTTGTATATTTTGGCCTAAATTTGACTATCTGATTATTTTGCTGCCCATATACTTGCGCTTGTACAGCCTCATTGCGCATACTTTCTTTGTTTTCAATCCTTATCAGTTGAGTAGTCTTGAGCGACGCTTTGTGTTATATCATTGTGTAAGCCTTTAATTGCAGCCGTGATTTGATTTAATAATGTAAACTTTTTTCTCCTAAAGTTAGTATTTTTTTACAAAGTACGACTGGACTGCATGTGCATATTTGTAAATGACTTCTTCGCCGATGCCATGCACTGCACGCAATTTCTAAGTAAATATCAACTGATGATTTTTGTAGTCAGACCTTCAATCTGATTGACATCAGTTGGTATTATTTTCCACAGAACAACTACTACATGCTTGTTACTTGACTGGTCTATACCTGTAGTGCTAGAAAGCCTTAAAAATATGCATAAATTATAAGATTTATGTTGAAGGCCTGTTCCTGTTACCATTCATATACTGATACGACATAATAAAGATAAAGTCAATAATAGTAAGATAGTTAAAGAATCGTGCACTTACTTGCCATAGATTCAAATAAGAATCTATAGCTGCAGAAAATTGCGCAAGCTACGAAAACCAAATGAGAAATTTTATGGAAAAATTCACAAAAAGCATAAGTAAAAATTGATCTGAAAATAAAAATCGGTAAAACTGCAGACCTTTCTTGAACGAAAAACTAACATTTAAATCATTGTCCTTATAACTTTATCAAAGCATAAACAACGCCTAGCTGGAGGCATATATATATATATATATATATATATATATATATATATATATATATATATATATATATATATATATTGAATTGGCTTTAAAGTCGCATTGTCGAAGAATTTATATGAAGTTAGTTTCACTATTGCAGATTTACACGTTCGTATAGGAGATTGCACCGTCCAATTTTCCAACATTCCTCGCCAAAATATATAGTTTGTAAAGGATGTACTATCGGCTTCTAGTAATGAGTTGCCAGTAAGCAAGAAATGAATGTGCGCGCGATTATACCTTCTATTTATGCTGTCTTTGTTTTATCTTCTGGTTTTGGACAAAAAATACTTAGCTTATCATATTTGAACTAATTTGTTACTAGGTGTGCAATATCTAACACCTAACTGCATATATGTTAGTTCTCCGCCACAAACAGTTTCTTACTGTTATATTTTCAGCTACCTTATATGGTTTGAATTTTAACAATTGCTGCAGGTGTCTTATCTACTACTGCTTGATTATTCAAAATGTTGGAAACAATCAGCTACCTTAGGCATTTACTTGTTAATGTTAAAAATATGCCCATTTATTAATAAAATATAATTTTCACTAATGGTAATTGGTTTGCGGTTTTAATGAAGATTGGATAAGCCTATTAAAAATGACTCAAGTAAGCGTTTGTATGAATCAATGTCTGGTCAACCTAAGCAGGTATACAATTTACAATTCGATACATGGTGCAGATTTATATGGCATACTTTATGAACTGAATGAATTTGAACCGAATAGTTATTCATTTTTTAGGTATCCTTTTTTATGATTAAGTTTTAAATTAATCACCTGTGTGTTGCGAATCTGTTCAGAAAGTTTTTTGGTTCTGCTACTTTTTTTATAACTAATGTCAGATGCGATTATCAATTTTGTGATTGCTTAATCAATAAAGCTGGAAATATTTTTTTTTAACTCACAAATTATTTAACAAATATACCTACAAACACATTTCAGAACCTTGAGAATCTTTACATGGAAAAAAATTGTTACCCAATATATTTTGTGTTATATTACCTTTCTGAAATGCATCACTTCTAGCGCATTGCAACTTTGATCACTATCAGGACATCTATTTTGCGAAGGCGATTCTGTGTGAAAATATGCGTACAGGCCTTAAAAAGTCAAAGGTTTATGCACAGGTGAACAGCACACTTCCATTTGGATTTGTCTACCAATTAAACCTCTATTCCACGTGGGGTGACGAGTATTACATTGGTTTAAACGGTCTCGAATTAATTGGTGCAGACGGTAGGTTTTGATATAATTTCATCGTTTATCATGCAAATGACATATCTTTATACTAAAAAGTTAAATTAAATTTATTTACACTTAATTCTCTTTTCGATTACCCTGTATTATTTTTTTGACGAAAAATATGTATCCTTACATGTCTTGTGAAGTTAAAATGCAAAAATGTTTCCATTCCGTTGATTTCAGATAATTGATTTGCTGAATTATAATTACCTAAATTCTCTTCAGACACGTATAGGTGCTTACATACCCTATGCGCCTATATTAAAAGAAAGTATTCGGAAATTCAGGCAGTCTTCCAAAAATCGACGTTTGCCTCTTCTGTTATTTATTTGACGTTTTTAAGCTTACTCGTATGTGTTAAGATCAGCCGCATAGCCTTGGCTAGGGCGACTTTATGAACTAGTTATTATTGTTTTCCATGTACGTAAGCTCACAGCGACAGAGGGCACAAAGATGTTTAATCTATAAAAAATGTGATGTCATTTAAATTTAAATGAGATTTCTCCAATCAGAATTAGGCAAATTAAATATCTGGGAATAGTGGTGTGATAGGGATTTGGCATTGCTGCTGGTATAAGCAAATAAAAATTCTTGTTTATTGTTTGTTAATCATTTTCATTTCATAAAAATGTGCTTCCACTATTGCGTTATGTAAGCATTCGAAGGATAATATCAGAGATATATATAGTTGGGTAAACTGAGCTGTTTAATGCTTCTCAATGGCGAAGTAAGTTTCTTTTCATGAAGTCTCGCAGCCAGTTAAGTGGTCCATTATTGATCTTTATAATAACATACAGTATTTATATTTAATAGCGTTACATAGAAAATGGGTGTCCGAGAGTAAACTACCTCTTTTCTTCGATGAATAACATACAATATTGTCTATCTACGCATATTTGCTTCCAGTTTTAAAAATCGGTACAGAGAATAGAAATCTTAATAAATCTTGTGAATCAAAAATTCTTTTTTATTGAGCTCTAGCGCCATTCGCACAAGCTATTGAATTTCGTTCTTCCATGATCATCGTTGGAACACGACGGCAATCTAACTAACAAAGGCAAAATCGCAATGAATGTATAATGTATAGAAAATTATAAATTCTGCTGGAATGTCTTGTGGTCTTGCATACGTTGTGCTTGACTGGAATTTCGTCTACAAAATGTATATGCAGCTGTGATTGTTTTGGATAAGTCTTTTATCTCAGAAACAATAGTAGTGAGGCCAGTCATGTCGCAGTAGATCTAGGTAATATTTAGATGTTACCCAATGATATGAAATCACGGCCTAGAAGATGAATAGAATTTGCATCATAATGCAGTTCCTATTCTAAGCTAAAATTATATATATATATATATATATATATATATAATGCACATAAAATATTCAAGAACTGAAATACATCCAGTCGACCGGTTATTTTTGTATTTGGCACTTATCAGTAGAAGCCTAAATTGATACAGACGATTCAAAGACACGCAACTCATTTTTCAAACCATCTAATCTACGCGTTATATGCATACTTCAGTTTCGTAGCAATTCATGCTGTATTTTCCCTCTTAGAAGGTGAATTCGTAGAGGTTGCAAGTAATCAGATCTGATTTGTAAAAATATGATAAACACAAGGACACCGGGTATATAAATATTGAAATAAAATGTTATGGCGTGATTTTTTATGTATACGATTTGCATAAGTTAAACATGGTATATGATAGAAAATTCGATTTACAAACTAGACCGCGCTTGTTCTTATTGAAACTACTTAGCAGAAGACAGATTTGCAGTGGTTGGAGATCGAGACACGAAGTGTTTACAAAGCAACTCACAATATTCTTCCCTACTCCACGGAAGCCCTGCAATACATAACACTTTCAGTCTCCAACTAATGTATATAATTTTTATTTCAAAATAAAGTTTCAATTGGTTATTACTAAGATTTATGCAGTAAGCATGAAAACTGTCTAATATATAGGTACATTCATACTATTAAGTTAAATTTCGTTTTTACTGGCTAATTCGAATTCAATTCGCTCATTGTATATATATATATATATATATATATATATATATATATATATTGACGTATTATTACCATATTTCATGCGTAGACAGTAGGAAATAAAGGTAGCATGGGATAAAAAACGAAAATCATGAAGAAGACTGGTTTTCGTCTCCATTAAATGCTCATAATGTTTTTCACCAAAATGGCCGCTGCAGGAAGCTTTCATCGGAGCATATTTTACTTTGCTGTCCTGTATACCTACAACTGCGCCAAAAGCTGAGCTCTATCGGCAGTTTTTAGCTGTATAATGACCTAATTTTAGGTAAGCCTTCCATTTATGTGGAGCCTATACGTTAATACTTTCGGCTTGAGATTCTAACAGGCGTCTGGAATTACGTTACTTGGATGGGACAGAGAAAGCACTGAAAAACTCTGAAGCAAATGTGCTACAGTTCCCGCTCAGTTTTAAGCAATTCTGCTATTTCGTTAGGGGTTCTCAAAACTGTAAAAACGGTCAACATATTGAATTGCATTTTGATACTTATTCTATATGTAGCTTATTAAGAGAGAATAGTAGTAAAGGTCCCGGCATAACAATTTAGTTTATTCTCATGCACAAATGTGGCTCGGCATTAGTTCTATAATAACAGATCGGGGTTGATGAACCGTAACATTAACTAGAAAGCTATACCATATACGATCCAACTTAAGGAAATGCGGAAGAAGAAGCATGAAGAAGTATGTAACTACGAATTGCAGATTGTGAGCAGCATATTTGGAGGAGGTGAAGAGTGTGAAATCTCGGTTATTGCTCTTAATCGTTGGAATTCTGGAAATTAATTATTCAGTACTCCATAAGGAAGAAACTAGTTTATTTGATGTAATACATATTCTTTGTTGTGGAGTAAAAATATGTATGTAATTTTGCATTTGTTACGTGCGCCTGCAAACAAATTATCTCAAATTGCACCAAAAGTATATGCCAAAAGCAGCATGAACTAAAATCTGAGGCGCACATTGGTTTCGTGCTTACTGGCGACTCATCAGTAGAAGCCGTTAATAAGCTCTTTACCCACTATATATTTAGGTGAGGAATGTGGGACAAATGGACGGTACAATCTCCTATACGAATGCGTATTCCTGCAACAGTGAAGATAAGTTAATTTAACGTCTTCTACAGTGCGAATTTGAAGCCAACTCACCATAAATATATATCAAGCCTGTAAACGTTAACATCACTGCGGCTATTGTGTCTGTACCGCATACCAAATCTTTATATGATGTTAGATTCATTACTGCAGGTTTACACATTTGTATAGCAGATTGTACCGTCCTATTTTCCCACATTCTTCACCGAAATTTCTTAGTGGATAAAGGGCGGGTTACCGGCTCCTACTGATGAGTCGCCAGTAAGCACGAAACGAATGTGCACGAGATTATACTTTCCGTTCATGCTGTCTTTGGTTTATCCTTCTGATCATATTTGAACTAATTTGTTACTAGATGCGCAACACCTAATACACAATTGCATATATATTTGTTCTGCGCCATTAACAGTATCGACCTGTTATGTATTTAATTGAATGAGATCATGATTACGACGAAATGTGACAACTGATGTCAATTTTCAAGCCAACTCACTATATATAATACACAACAAGCTAGCAAATGGTACCGACAAAATGCTTTTCAAGATAGGCTAAATTTAAACAAAAGTCAAAATTCCAACCAAACCTGGATACATATTTTTCCAGCAAATCTATATACTTTTAGTCTCGATCGACATCCGTTCTCCCATCTCGCGCTAATAATGACACTACTCAATTTAATATAAAATAGTTATGTCGCGGAGAATTAAATTATATTCAGTTGTGTATTGGGCAATGCGATCCAGCATATATTGTATGGATTAAGTTGACTTTGAAGTCGCATTGCAAAATATCCTTTGGAACGTAACACCAATACAGTATCAATTCCCATTCGTGCAGAAGTTTTTTTACACTCGAACTGTCCGAAATAACTTGACAAAATTTATGGTGCACATAGGACGTAGAACCGGCTCTTACCGACGAGTCGCCAGTAAGCACGAAACACATGTGTACTTGAGATTATACCTCATCTTCATCCACAAATTACAGCCTCAGGTAGAATATTTTTATATTTAATAAAAAAATCAGCTACATATACATTAGCTCTGTCTAAGACAAAAGAGAGCAGCTTACGATTAATAATTTTTTAGTTTGAATTTAAACAAACTGTACTATTGGTATATCATGCATACCGGTGAAACTTTTGTTTCTCGACAAGTTTTTGTTCTACAATTAAATAATGAATGATCGCCTGGGTGGCAATATCAACTCTTTACCTAAAGCATTGGAGCTTTTGACAAACAACAATCTCATTGTGTCTAACCAATCTCAAATCTACTGTCATTCATACTTACTGACTACCGAGAATGAAACTACGATTCGTTTATCAGGTTTTTGAACATTCTATTTGCGTATTGCATCCTTATTAAACTTTGGCACACTATACTTGACTGGAAATGCCGACTGCACAATTTCTTTGCAGTCACAAACTTAAATATTTACAGTCTTTGCTATGTGCATAACATTATGTAATTTGGATTGGTTTTCATCTTAAGCGTGCTAAATTTATTTAAAGAAAAGTTCATTTTGCTGCTATTAAAACCAAATAATATTCTATAAAATCTGTTATTATTATACGTAATTGAAACTTCAGTCTTGTATTGGCTGAAAACATTGACTGTCATAACGAGATATAATTATCACCGTTTGCGCGTTTGGGGTATTTCGAACATCCATGATTATTGTTAGAACATGAAACCAATCTGACGCAATATAAACATATTTGTCTCAGTAATTTCCAAAAACAAAATGATTCACTGAGCGCTTGTGGCAATGTGATGTGTACGTCAACCGAATGAAATTTTGAACATTTTTCATTCAGCTTAAACAGAAAAGTTAAGTATAATCCGAAGGCCTTCCATGGTATCTGGTCCACGGAATTCTACCAATACCCTATTGCATATAAATATATAGATAACGTAAATTGCAGAAATTTTGTTCAAAATAATTTTGATGTACACATTTTTGTCTATATATGCTGTCTTATCATTGGGGCCTACTATAATATATATTCTGTAAATGAGTTTGTCTCAAAAGGCGGGTGAATTTACTTTTCGACTTCGTGTGCAATATTCCCAGCGGAATCATTTTACAGATTTAAGTAGAATTATTTGTTTAGTTTCTTACTTTATAAAAGATTATTTTTCATGAAATTTTGTTATTACTCGGCAGATAAACAATGCCTGTAGTAAAATTCTCCCTCGATAACGTACACTGCAAATCCGTATTATAGCAGCTGATGAAATGCAGAGTAAATATTCAATAGTGCTTAATGGACTTTTTTGTAGGTGATGCCTGGATATGAATAAATTGCATACAGTAATCAAATTATTTAGCTTCACTTATAAATTTTTGTTTAGTGAAACGCAGTTTGTAGGTGTATTTTTGGAAGAAAAACTTGTAAAGCAGAAAAATGTCTAAATTAATAGATGAATGATGCACATTTTCGGACAACCCAAATGTTGTTAACATCAATAATTGTAAACATGTTTCCCAATATGATTCTTTGTAAAAACATGTTAGACAAATCTTTAACACGACTCAAGCTAAATCGACTAATTTGTCGGTTTAAAATGTATCTCTGTTGATGCATCTCTAATGATGTGCTTCTAGAAGAACAGGCATCTAATGAGATATCAAAATGAAAACCTATCATTGTTGAAACCAACTTTGTATATATTATACCTTTGAGTAGAATTTTGCACCCGTTTGTAAATGTAGCTAATAAACTAAATCTGAAATCAATTAATTTAGGAAATTTTTGTGGACTTCATCCTTTTGAAAACAACTGCAAATATCCTGTGTGCTAGATATTTTCATCGACTAGATAAGAAAATGTCTACAATTGATTGATTTCAGATGTAGGCTGTTTGCTTTTTTGTAAGGGACAAGAGTGTAAACGTCAACAGCTGGGATTCCGCTTAATAACCCTCGGATATTTTCCTCTACACATTTTCATTTCGCAAAGATTGTTTCGTTCATGGAGTTTACAATACCCCAAGAGGTTATTAAACTGCATTCAGATTGTGTGCTGCAATATAAAACAAATGAATTAAATTCATCACATGCTGGCTAGAATTTGCCGCGGCCAGGACTCTAAACTGGGCACGAGATTCTGAAGCAGATGTGCCTAGTTTTGAGCCCAGTCCAAATAATGATGAAACCGGTCTTCTGGATGAATTTTCTTTTCAACACTATACAATTCTTAGATTATACTGACATAAGTAAGTAATGAATGGGTCAGGTGTTTATATCAAAAATGCAACCTTGATTAAAGTAATTGTTATCACCGCCCGCGCAACCAATGCTCGTTTAATTGTAAAAATGAATTGAAATTTCTGGAATGATGGAATCAAGCCCTAACAAATTTAAGTGGCCAAATATCAAAACCAGTTTAATAAAACAGCATTAAAATTGGTCTAGACGAAGATTTACAAATTTAAATGGCGATATTCGTAATTGGTTTCATCACAAAATGCGTGCTTGATATTTGCTAGGCTATCATGAAAGCATGTTCTTTATGGCCAACAACCTTAAACGAACATAGGTTGCACGGACGATGACAAAATTACTGTAATCAATGTTGCGATATCGATATAAACACCTGACTTTTAAGTACGTACATTTTTCAGTATATACTAAGAATTGTATAGTAAAGTAAGGAATTTCATCCAGTAGACCAGGTTCGACCGTATTGGGAACTCATCACGTACTGTCCAGAATTTGCCACGGACAGGGCTCGAATCTGGGCACGTCTGTTTCGGAATCTGACTCTCTAACCAGTGAGCCACCCCGCCACACACTACATATAATTTCCGGGTATACACTAACGATCGTAACTCGGTTAGTTACTATTTCGGTAGAGCTCATGGAGCATCCGTTTAGACACAAAGTTCTAATTAACCATCCACAATCTGTCATTATTGAACAGACTCCACACTATATTTGTTCAATAATGACAGATTGGGGATGGTTAGTTTGAATTTTGGGTCTAAATGTCATATGAGTGTCAAGTAAAAGAAAATATCTAAACGAGTTATGTTAGTTACTATATAACCGAGAGGTTAGAGCACCAGGTTCCGAAGCAGACGTGCCCACGTTCGATCCCTGTTCGCGGCAACTTCTGACCAGTTCGTGATGAGTTCCCAATAAGGACAAAACCTGTCTACTAGATGAATTGCCTTTCCTACACTATACAATTCTTAGTTTATACTGACATATGTATGTAGTTAATGGGTCAGGTGTTTATATCAAGATCGCAACCTTGATTATTTTAATATGTCAACCTTATCCAGATACGCGTTATTTGCTTTGATAATAAAGCACTATTACAGAGAATAACAGTTCCTTTAATTTTTAATAAATCCACAAAAACGCAAGATATGTCCTTGAATATGATCAGAATCACGATGTACCTGTTTAGATTAGGAGAATCTGAGTGAAATTTTAGGAAATTTAAGTGAACGAAAACAACATAAATCTTTATTTTATGCATGAGTTCTAAAGTGCAATATGATCGGAAAATTTCAGAATAATTGTAAAATGGATTTTGAAAAAAAAGAGTTAAATTGGCATCTAGACACATAAAATGTCAGAAAATTCCCGAAATTCTATTGTTGAGCCTAGAAAAACTTGAAGTTTATGATTATTTTAAAGACGAACCCAGCAAAACTGATGAAGAACTTAACCAAATATTAGGAAAATTAACTTTTAAATTCTGTTGACTAAGCACAATATTCAACGTTTTATAAACACGACATACTTTCGATGCAGTCTTTATGGATCTTTTTTAGCAATATTTATGAAAGTAGAGAATCAGCAGTTAATTTTAAACTTCAGGTGAAAAGATTAATTAATTAATACAAGGGAAAATATTATTGAAGTTTCAATGTTGACGAAAAAACTTGCTGTTCATTACCTAGCGTAAAGCAACAAAGTTGGTTAAATAAATAATTTATATGGCATGAAACATATGCGATTAGCGCATTGTGTATAATAAAGTGCAGGAAGTTTTCTTCTTCTTAACCAAATCATCAATATCAACATCATCATCAAATTCATCATCATCTTCATCACCTTCATCATCATCATCATCATCATCATCATCATCATCATCATCATCATCATCATCATCATCATCATCATCATCATCATCATCATCATCATCATCATCATCATCATCATCATCGTCATCATCATTATCATCATCATCATCAACAACATCATCATCATCATCATCATCATCATCATCGTCATCGTCATCGTCATCGTCATCGTCATCGTCATCATCATCATCATCATCATCATCATCATCATCATCATCATCATCATCATCATAATTACCACAATCAACAATTGCATAATCAACTTAAGAATCATCATGATTGTTATCATCGTCATCATTATCATCGTTGTCATTATCATCTTCATCATCGGAATCATCACCATCATCATCATCATCATCATCACCACAAACATTATCACCATTATCATCCTCACCGTCCTCATTAATATCTTCACAACCTTCGTCATCACCAAAATCATTGACGTCATTGACATCATCGTCATCATTGTCATCGTAATCATCATCATCGTCATCGTTACCATCTTTAACATCATCATCCTCATCATCATCTCCATCATCCAAATCATTGTTATCATCATCATCGTCGTCATCAACTTCATCATCGTCGTCATCGAAATAATTAACATCATCACCACAAACACCACCACGATCATCATCATCATCGACATCTACTTCATCATTATCATCATCATGACTACCATCATTATTATCGTTAACTTCATCAAGATTATCATCCTCATGGTGTTTTTCATAATCATCTTTGTCATCATCACCATCAACATGATTATAATCGTTATCGTCATAATAATATTTAACGTAATCATCATAATCTGCATCATCATTCTCTTCATCATTATCATGGTAATTAGATTTATCTTGAACATCATCGTAATCTTTATAATAATCAACTTAATCATCATCATCATCATCGTCGGCATTATTATCATCTTCATCCCCTTTATGGTTCAACATCATCATCGTTATCGTCTTCATCATCATCATCATCATCAACGTCATCATCGTTTTCATCATCATAATAATCGTCATCATCGTCGTCATCAAAATCATCATCGTTTTCATAATAATAATCATCATCACCACCACAAACAGAACCACTTACATCATCATCCAAATGACCGTCATAATCATCGACATCAGCATCCTCATTATCGTCATCATCGTCACCACCACCCCCATTATTATCATTATTTTCATCAACATCAACATCATCATGGTCATTTAAAAAAATTATCTTTGTTATCATCATCATCGGTATCAACATCATTATTTTCATCATTGTCATTACCATAAATCTTATAATCATCATCATCAGCATCATCGGCTGCAACATCATCAAATTCGTCATTAACATGGTCATCAAATTTTTCTTGAACATCATCGTAATCATAATGATCATCAACTTCATCGTCATCATCGTCGTCATTATTATTATCTTCATCACCTTTATCACCATCATCATCATCATCGTTATTGTTGTCATCATCGTCATAATCATCAGCATCAATATCATCATAATGATTTTTATCATCGTCATCATCAACACAGAAATCATCAAAATCCTCTTCATCATCATCATCGTCATTACCATTATCAGCGTAATCGTCATCATCATAAGAAGCCAAATAATCCTCTTTATCTTCATAATCGTCATCATCCTAATCATTAGCATCATCATCACACTCATCTTCATTATTATCTTTATCATTATCAAATTCAACACCTTCATTATCATAAAAATCATCATCATAAACTTCATTATGGTCATTAATGTAATGATCATTATCAAAATGACAAACAGCAGCACCGACAACTACACTATCATTGTCATCATCGTAATCTTCATAACCTTCGTCATCATCAATGTAATTATTATCAACATCATCATGAAATTCATCGTCAGCATCATCATCGTCATTATCGTCATCATTATCATCATCATTACAACCATCAACATCATCATCATCACAGTTATCATCAACATAGTCATTATCATCATTATCACCCTCACTATTATATACATCATCATTTTTATCATGAACGACTTATGTTTATATTGCATTACAATATTTGTCACATTTTGGCTTTAATATGGCTCTGCCTGATGGGGATGATGATGATGATTAATGAAGGAAAGGATCTAATTAAGATGGAGATACGTACCACGGTAACAAGTAGAAATAGAACAATCTAATCATCTTTATACACCATTAAGCTAAAGTCAGCTTTAAGGAAAGGAGACATTGACATGAACGTTATTCAGCAAGTTTTAATATAGTCATCATCTGTGTACTAAAGTTTAATATTTAAAAAAAAATCTATGTTGTCATTTGCAACTGCGGCAACCTATAAACGGCTTCATATGCTCATAAACGTGAATATTCTTGATTCCTATCAGAGTTAGCGTAACCTCCGAATTGACCTTAATCTTTATTGAAGTGTAGCGAAATTATATGTATAAATATATATATATATATATATATATATATATATATATATATATATATATATATATATATATATATATATATATATATATATATATATATATATTTTGATGTCGCATTGTCGAATACTTAGTTAGCCTGACTAGTGCAGGTTTACACATTCGTATAAAAGGGTGTACCGTCCAAATATAAAGTAGGTATAGAAAGCAGTACCAGCTCCTACTGATGGGCCACACGAAACGAATGTGCTCATTAGATTATACTTTCTGTTTATACTTGACTTTGATTTATTTTTATGATCGTATTTGAATAATTATTTTTCCTAGATGTGCACCACCCAATACATAATCTCATGTGCAAATTGTTACAAGCATAACTTAATTTTACTTCAGATAAATATTGGTTGTTGCGAAGAACTAATATATATGCAAGTATGTATTAGGTTTTGCGAACCTAGTAACAAATTAGTTCAGTTGTGACCAGAAGGATAAAACAAAGGCAGCATGAACGGAAAGTATATTCTCATGCACATTCGTTTCGTGCTTACTGGCGACTCATCAGTAGGAGCCGGTATTACGCCCTTTAACCACTATATATTTGGTAGAAGAATGTGGAATAATAGGACGGTACAATCTCCTAGACGAATGTGTAAACCTGTAATAGTGAAGCTAACATCATCTAAAGTAAACGACAATACGACTTCAATGCTAACTCACACTATATTATATATATACCGAGTCTGTAAAGGATACTAACACTATGGCTGTTGTGTTAGTAACTGATACCTTTTTTGAAATCGATGAGTACCGGATACTAACACTATGGTTTCCGAGTCGGTACATGATACCAACCTGATGGATATAAATTTATGCTAAAGTTCACCAAAATTGAGAATTACAACAATTTCCGAACACCTGTTACTCCAGTTAAACCATAAACTCTGGCCTTCATCGATATCAGTTATCTAATTTTGCAGTAAGCATGACATCATTCAATTCAATATATTACAGATAAATACTGTTTGTTGCGAAGAACTAATATATATGCAAGTATGTATTAGGTTTTGCGAACCTAGTAACAAATTAGTTCAGTTGTGACCAGAAGGATAAACCAAAGGCAGCATGAACGGAAAGTATATTCTCATGCACATTCGTTTCGTGCTTACTGGCGACTCATCAGTAGGAGCCGGTATTACGCCCATTAACCACTATATATTTGGTAGAAGAATGTGGAATAATAGGACGGTACAATCTCCTAGACGAATGTGTAAACCTGTAATAGTGAAGCTAACATCATCTAAAGTCAACGACAATACGACTTCAATGCTAACTCACACTATATAATATATATACCGAGTCTGTAAAGGATACTAACACTATGGCTGTTGTGCTAGTAACTGATACCTTTTTTGAAATCGATGAGTACCGGATACTAACACTATGGTTTCCGAGTCGGTACATGATACCAACCTGATGGATATAAATTTATGCTAATGTTCACCCAAATTGAGAATTACAACAATTTCCGAACACCTGTTACTCCAGTTAAACCATAAACTCTGGCCTTCATCGATATCAGTTATCTAATTTTGCAGTAAGCATGACATCATTCAATTCAATATATTACAGATAAATACTGTTTGTTGCGAAGAACTAATATATATGCAAGTATGTATTAGGTTTTGCGAACCTAGTAACAAATTAGTTCAGTTGTGACTAGAAGGATAAACCACAGGCAGCATGAACGGAAAGTATATTCTCATGCACATTTGTTTCGTGCTTACTGGCGACTCATCAGTACGAGCCGGTATTACGCCCATTAACCGCTATATATTCGGTAGGAGAATGTGGAATAATAGGACAGTACAATCTCCTAGACGAATGTTTAAACCTGTAATAGTGAAGCTAACACCATCTATAGTCAGCGACAATACGACTTCAATGCTAACTCACACTACATAATATATATACCGAGTCTGTAAAGGAATAATATACTTCCGTTCATGCTGCCTTTGTTTTATCCTTCTGGTCACAACTGAACTAAATTGTTAGTAGGTTCGCAAAACCTAATACATACTTGCATATATATTAGCTGTTCGCAACAAACAGTATTTATCTGTAATATATTGAATTGAATGATGTCATGCTTACCGCGAAATGTGATAACTGATATCGATGAAGGCCAGAGTGTATGGTTTAACTGGAGTAACAGGTGTTCGGAAATTGTTGTAATTCTCAATTTGGGTGAACTTTAGCATAAATTTATATCCATCAGGTTGATATCATGTACCGACTCGGAAACCATAGTGTTAGTATCCGGTACTCATCGATTT
Source organism: Eudiplozoon nipponicum (assembly GCA_029291075.1). Taxonomy (NCBI): domain Eukaryota; kingdom Metazoa; phylum Platyhelminthes; class Monogenea; order Mazocraeidea; family Diplozoidae; genus Eudiplozoon; species Eudiplozoon nipponicum. Next base: position 80,892 of record JAQBSW010001287.1, on the reverse strand, counting down.
CGAAAAAGGTATCCTTTACTAGCACAATAGCCATAGTGTTAGTATCCTTTACAGACTCGGTATATATATTATATAGTGTGAGTTAGCATTGAAGTCGTATTGTCGTTGACTTTAGATGATGTTAGCTTCACTATTACAGGTTTACACTTTCGTCTAGGAGATTGTACCGTCCTATTATTCCACATTCTTCTACCAAATATATAGTGGTTAAAGGGCGTAATACCGGCTCCTACTGATGAGTCGCCAGTAAGCACGAAACGAATGTGCATGAGATTATACTTTCCGTTCATGCTGCCTTTGGTTTATCCTTCTGGTCACAACTGAACTAATTTGTTACTAGGTTCGCAAAACCTAATACATACTTGCATATATATTAGCTCTTCGCAACAAACGTTATTTATCTGTAATATATTGAATTGAATGATGTCATGCTTACCGCGAAATGTGATAATTGATATCGATGAAGGCCAGAGTGTATGGCTTAACTGGAGTAACAGGTGTTCGGAAATTGTTGTAATTCTCAATTTGGGTGAACTTTAGCATAAATTTATATCCATCAGGTTGATATCATGTACCGACTCGGAAAACATAGTGTTAGTATCCGGTATTCATCGACTTCAAAAAAGGTATCTGTTACTAGCACAATAGCCATAGTGTTAGTATCCTTTACAGACTCGGTATATATATTATATAGTGTGAGTTAGCATTGAAGTCGTATTGTCGTTGACTTTAGATGATGTTAGCTTCACTATTACAGGTTTACACTTTCGTCTAGGAGATTGTACCGTTCTATTATTCCACATTCTTCTACCAAATATATAGTGGTTAAAGGGCGTAATCCCGTCTCCTACTGATGAGTCGCCAGTAAGCACGAAACGAATGTGCATGAGAATATACTTTCCGTTCATGCTGCCTTTGGTTTATCCTTCTGGTCACAACTGAACTAATTTGTTACTAGGTTCGCAAAACCTAATACATACTTAATTTTACTTCATCCATGTACGCCCACGTTCGAACTCCGATTTGAATTCTCCACACTATTTGACACAATGGGCGATTTCTCATTAATGGATTTGATTAACGTAATTGGTAATTGGGAAATATTTTCTCGTTCTTGATTAAACGTTTATGATCAGCTTGTGAACAAAATAACTCGAATATGGCATAACTTGTCCTGAGAATATTTTGTGGTGATAGAATTTAGCATTTAATCGGTGAAAGTATGCATTTAAAGGCGTATTACTTGCGACAGTTCTAAATAGTTAAAATCAGAATTTTTTTCTTTTACTAGAGCAAAGGAATGAATGAATATTGCATACGAAATAATAGAAAATATCAGGTGCTGACAGGATGTAAATTAAGTTGCGATATTTCATCCCAACGAATGAAATGCGCATTAATACATACTGCGTCTGAGGAAATGTAGTCACGATTTTCGTTCATTTCGTAAACTTTACTGAAAGCTAAGATGTTGGATTTACTAACGTTCATCCCTACGCTCATACGTGGGACATCGATATGCATTCTTCACACTAACATAATTTTGTTTATAATAGAAGTTTCCCTCAAACACATATTGCAATTCACTAAAATGGTAAAATAAATGTTATTCAAATGGATATGGTGGTTTGGCCATGAACCACCAGTAAAGTGCAGTCAGATAATTGGTGAATGATTGCGCAGTGCAAGCGTCACATGTTGGTTTTCCGCGATTTGCATTCGTGGGTAGTCGCTTTGCGCCATGAGTTTCGCAAAGATCCGATTGATCCCCGTTTCCAAGTACGCGTCAAATTCGTCTTCGGGGTGGCTGGGTGCTGATTCTTCCCTTCCCTACGAAGGCTTCAACATCGTTCATGATAACCACTGGAAATGAGTCCAGTCAACGAAAATTAGATCGTATCTCAATTCCAGTGGTTAGCTTGAACGATGTTAAGGCCTTCGGAAGAAAGGACTGAATCCGCATCCAGCCAGAACTAAGACGAAATCGATGCGAACTTGGAAATGGGGATCAATTGGATCTTTGCAAAAGTGATGACGCAAGGCAGCTATCCACGAATGTAATCGTAAAGAATCAAGAATGTTAAGTGGCACATACCGTCAGGCGTCTTGGCGGCTGTTGCTGCGATAACAACTATAGAAATAGTTTATATTCTTCTTTTTCATACTGACAAATGCTTCTATTCAGTTGTTTATTTTGCCGCGATGCAGCTCAGTTTTATAGCTTCAGGTGACTGGCAAGATATATATTAGGTTTAAAATTTCTAGTCGTTTAATCCACGTTAATGAGCCTGCCCTCCTTCTCCGATCTCTGAACATGGAAACCTGAAACACTGCATGACACGCAACCGACTTTGGCATTCATAAGTTGTGTGAGCGCTTTTATAAAATTAGATTATTTTGTTTAGATTCAGTATGAAAATATGATTTGAATAAAAGGAACACACTTGGGTACACACACATACAATATATATATATATATATATATATATATATATATATATATATATATATATATATATATATTGTACCCTTCTTATGTGCAAAAACAAAGAGAAGTTTTATCAGATACAAGAAACATTTCTTTCTCATTATCTCCTCAACTATCTACTAATGAACGAATCATTATATATTAATTGGAAAACAAAACAAGATAGAAATATGTAAACAAAGAGTGAGTGTGAAAAACGGAAACCATTTAATTGCGTGCATCACATTCAGTTGAAGCTCAATGCCTGTACATACTTCTTCTGCTTGCATAAATCCGGCTGCAATTTGTTTGTTATTGCATTGAGTAATTATTTTGAATGCTACGTCTGGAGAACATACGTGCGATGTTTCGACGATGTGTTGCGCAATTGCAGACGTGTATTCACGTACGAAAGACGTACGGTTTCGTTTTAATGGACTGATGGTGTTGCAAGGGGGAGACCTTTATCTCCAGTGTTGGCTAAGATTTTTCTATGGCACCTACAGAACACATCATTTAAGAGTGACAAATGTAAATGTGTTCAATATATACGATACGTGGATGATTTATTTCTTGTCCTTAAGAACAGGTCGCAATCACGAACACTGCTTCAAAGGTTTAACAAAGCACAAGAATATCGGTTTCACGTCAAAGCACGAGAAAGATGAAGGTCTGCCTTTCCTAGATGTACTATTAAAGAAAGAAAATAATGGTAAATTAAACAGAACAATTTACCATAAACCAACATGGTCTGCAAAGTATTTGCATTACAGCAGTTTTGTGCCATTTCAATATAAATTATCAACAGTTCGTGGTTGCTTTTCAAGAATTGACAGGTTGGTTAGTCAAGATTCTAAAGAAAATGAATATAATAAAGCAATTAACGATTTAATGTCTAATGGCTATCCCAGACAATTAATTGAATCAATTATTAAAAGGGGAGTTAACCAGAAACAGACGTATTATGGGCCAGAAAAGAAAACAGTCTACCTAAACATCCCATTTAAGGGGGATGCAGTTTCCCGAATGGCACAAAAGAAAGTTGAAGCAGCATTGACACGCACATTTAATGCAGCCAAACTACGAGTGTTATTTAGGGTAACACACTTGCCTTTACCAGCAATCAAAGAGAAACAGCCGTTAATGTCGATATCAAATATTATTTACCAATATACATGCGCAAGTTGTCGATCAACTTACGTAGGCCGATCGACCAGACGGTTAATTACTCGAATGAGAGAACATTGCAACTTGAACGCCTGTTTTAAATCAAATGGTGAATACACGTCTGCTATTGCGCAACACATCATCGAAACATCGCACGTATGTTCTCCAGACGTAGCATTCAAAGTAATTACTAAATGCGAAAACAAAAGGGAGCTAGCCACATACGAAGCCTTATGGATAAACAAATTGCAGCCGGATTTATGTAAGCGGAAGAAGCATGTAAAGTCATTGAGCTTGAACTGGATGTGAGGCATGCAATTGATTGGTTTCCGTTTTTTCACACTCTTTCTATGTTTACATATTTCTGTCTTGTTTCTCTTTCCAATTTATATATAAAGATATGTTCATTAGTAGGTGCTTGAGGAGAAAAAAGAGAAAGAAATGTTTCTTGTATCTGATAAAATTTCTTTTTCATTTTGCACATAGGAAGGGTACAATGAATTTTATTAAAGCTCACATTTCAAAAGAATATATATATATATATATATATATATATATATATATATATATATGCGTGTGTGTGTGTGTTAGAGATAGTGTGTTTATATTCATAGATTCATTGAAATAAGTTACTAATATTTACATGTGTTAGTTCTCCGCCACAAACATTATGTACATAGGAACATCTCTGCCGAATGTGGAGACTAGCAGATCTCTATTGCCACTCAAACCACGTATTTATGATTGCATCCACTAGTAATCTGATGTAAAGTACTGCTTTTACTTTATCCTCAATTAGGAGAAACAACCGTTAATCAATAAATAAATCTAATTGTGTATTTTATGACCATCTGACGAATTCTGATCTATCAGACGGTAAATATCAAGGATATAAACAAACACAGAACTTTAGACGCATGAGTCTAACCGAATCGTTAATAGATGTTAAACATTTCGCAATAAAATTTTAAAGCTCGCGTGTATGTTTGCTAATTTATGATTCCAAATTATTTAGGAAGCCATTTTCATTTTGCAGATCGCCGTGGGTTCAAAAATATTAATCCAATTTGTACGAACATAAAGAATACGCGCTGACCTTGAACCCGAATTCAATGTGATGCACTCTAATGATTGGTCACTATCCAATGTACCATTTTCTCGCGGTTTCCCTCTTCTGCTATTTTCAGTTTTATTAAATGTACAAATATGTTGATTTGTTAGAAAGGAAAAGAAAATTTCAATCATTATATCTTTTTGCTTGGTAATAGTACTACGAATTTATCACAGCTCGCATTTTAGAGGAATATAAATATATATATATATATAATGTATCTGCTGGAATAGATAAATCAAAAACTGATTTTATGAATTTTCCATTATACCTATATATATAATTGTAATTAATTGATCTTTATTTAATATTCATATTTAATGTTTTTCACGTTGGAAAACAAACGCAAGAGATTGCAGTGCTGATTAAGGTATTACCCGAATAATATGTATTAAGTAAGTTTATACATTCTACTGCACGTTAAAAGCGTAAAATTACTTCCGTCTGAATCCTGGAATTTTTCATATTTTTATACTTTTTCTCTATTTAAAGGTGAACCAGTACCAGTTTCTTATGTTAGAAGGAGTGCTGGTTTCACTACCGTTCTTGGCGATACAAGATTGAAGATGCAGCACTTTTCAGAAAAAAAAATTTTCGCCGAAAATCCGTTTCGGAAAAAATCGTCAGAAAACAAAATGCAGGTTACAGATAATGCTCTAGAAGCTGATTACTCAATGCCGATGGGTAGAATATATGCATCTCCAAGTTCTATCAACGTTCTGGCCGCAAAACCAGCTGGATATCAAATACATAACCAGAGCACATATGTCTCAAAAGAACCGAAAAGCATCCCTTTGAATAGAAAGAGGTTTTGCAATGCAATACAGAATCAATCTGTTGAGTCTTCTGAAAGTGAAGAAGACACGGATATTACAGAAAGTGACGATGGCCATATAAATGGAGCAAGCGAAATAGAATGTGCTCTGAGAATACACAAAAACCGATTTACCAATCATGACGAGCATATCGAAGATATGCAGTGGATTGGAAAAGACGTCAGAACACCAGACAAATTAGTAGATGGGATCGTAGAGGGCATTCAATGTGAAAGACATTCATGGTTATCCCCGTTGCTTCCAAATATAATAAACCAGGAAAGTGACGTTACGTAACACTAATAAAACATTTAAAATGTAAGCAAAAAGTAAGAAATTTAGAAGCAGAAAATAAAGAGAATAAATATAATTGAATGAAATAGAATAGAATAGAATAGAATAGAATAGAATAGAATAGAATAGAATAGAATAGAATAGAATAGAATAGAATAGAATAGAATAGAATAGAATAGAATAGAATAGAATAGAATAGAATAGAATAGAATAGAATAGAATAGAATAGAATAGAATAGAATAGAATAGAATAGAATAGAATAGAATAGAATAGAATAGAATAGAATAGAATAGAATAGAATAGAATAGAATAGAATAGAATAGATAGAATAGAATAGAATAGAATAGAATAGAATAGAATAGAATAGAATAGAATAGAATAGAATAGAATAGAATAGAATAGAATAGAATAGAATAGAATAGAATAGAATAGAATAGAATAGAATAGAATAGAATAGAATAGAATAGAATAGAATAGAATAGAATAGAATAGAATAGAATAGAATAGAATAGAATAGAATAGAATAGAATAGAATAGAATAGAATAGAATAAAATATAATAGAATAGGTTCAAATGGTACAGCATAGAATAGAAAAGAATAAATTAGAATTGAATTTTTAAGAATAGAATTTAATAGAATTGAATGTGAGTAAATCTATTGATTAAAATAAGATTGATTTGATTATATTGTGGAATAAATTTTAATGCGATTAGATTCATTTAAATATTATTTACTAAAATTTTATTTAAAAATTTTTTTTCTATTTGCTGGGGTTGACTTATTTAAATTGTTGGAATTTGGTTTAAGGAAATTTTTTAATCGTTGGCGCATTTTTACGATAAGTCTATTTGTATGTCAATCACAAATATCCTTTATCAGCTATAATATATACCGCGTAATATTTTCGTTTTAAGCATTTTCATGATAGTCAACAGGATTTATGCTAAAGAAATAAATATTTAATCCACTTCTTGGTGATTGTTTTTTAACAGATATATGTCGTGTTTGATAAGCCGGTAAGTGTGGCTGGTATTCGACTTTGGAACTATTCAAAGACACCAGACCGGGGTGTTCGAGACTTTGCTGTACTCATCGATGACTTACTTGTTGGTCATTCAACATTGCCTCGTTATCAGTCACTTGCCTGTCAACCCGATCAATCTGCCCACGGAGATTCGTTTTGCCTGCCCAAAAACAAAGCGGTCGATCGAGATTTTGATCCTCTTCTGTTATCGGAGGTTGAAGATTGCGACACAACCAACAATCAGTCTTCATCGCCTAAAGAAAATGCCACAGAACCAGTTCCTATGAAATTAAAGGTATTTTCTCCTGTTTAGGTTACTATATTTAAAGATGAACTGGAATTATGATGGTATAATAAGACATAGGTTTAATGCTTATACATTTTATTTATTTTCATTTATTTAAAACATTATAAAAGTCATTAGTATAACGCTATGCTACTTGTTTTATCTTAATTTTCCAGCGCGTGAATCAAGGTTTCGTTAAGAACCTCAGAATCTAGGCGTTCAAGAATATTTTGTAGGCATAAGCTAGGGATATCATCAGTATCTTCTATACTCTCGCCTATGCACACATGTAAAATGAACACGGCCATCATAAAAATATTCACTAAGGTGGATGTAACGGCTATTAGCCAATGAGCGAGACTTACCTCCTTTGCCAAATTTAAAAAATTCATATTTTTCTTTTTAACAATAACGAGCACGAAGTAATTAATAATCAACAAGCCCTGAACGCTGAGTGCTGTTATGCATACGCATTTCTCTAAAGTACACTACTGTTTCTGATTATCGTCTCCTACGCAAAGACATTTGCACCGACGTTATTCATGCCTCTGTGATAAAGTACTGGAATAATCAATAGAAAGCTAGCCGATGACTTCATCGAGGATAATACAGTGATGCACATCTGTTAGATTAATTTATTTTCTGTAAAGGTGCACTTAAAACATAATTAAAGTTGTGAATGAATTTTAATACGCAAATTGCTGTTGCGAGAGAAAATCTTGATTTCTTTACTTTTCAGGTGCACAGATTGTGTTGACTATTGATTGAAGAGTTCCCATTTTACCCGTCATTCTGAAGCCGTCCACAGTCAGTGTTTCTCAATTTTTTCGTGAACCAAACTTGTCAGAATTAAAAAAAAAACTTTCGAGACTTCACTTCCAGTCTCATATTCAAGATTGATACTATACTCAAAGAATATATAACTTTTTGCAAATATGATATCCTCATTCATGACTAATATATTTATCCTTATTATACTTCCTGAAGTATTGTTTTTTGTCTGCCTTTATATCCTGTCTTAATAAATATTCCCCTATACTCATACTTATTTTCGAAAATACCCACATCGCCCCATACACAACAACGTATACACACATATATTTAATCTAGTCTAACTTTAAATTTATGGAATGAGTATTAGTAAATCATGTGTATTGACATACACATCTAAACGTGATGTCTTGATTAATTTAATTATCTTCCTAACGTGTAGAAGAATCAACAAAATTTTCATTTTATATTGCAATAATCCTCAATTTCCGGTTTACCTAATCTCATCCTGCGTGAAAAAAGTTATAGAGAGAGTGCGTTTAGTCAAAAACTGTTGCAAGAATATGGTATTATGCTAGTTTCGAAAAGACCGAATTTGGAGCCTACAAAAACGAATGGTATATCAACCAAATACACATTCATTTATACACATATCCTATATAAATTTAATTTTCCATTTAAATATCTATGGCCAAATCATATACATATATATGTATATATATAATTACATATAAGCAATGATGCGTGTTCATGCGCTTCATATATATTTGTTTATAATTAACTTATTTATATTAATTTATATCCACGTTTTATATAAAATGACCATTCATATATAACTATACACTATATCTTATGCCAATATAGAGAATAATATAAGCAATCATGTTTTTTCATTTCTAATAATCTAATGTACAAATTATATATATATTTTTTTCTAATTAGGAAGAAAAAACAAATACCAAAGTAGATAATGGCCATTTATTATTGTGGGTTTTCTTCATAATTAGAAATATAATGTGTTATATTCGAAGGCAATGGAAATAATAAAGATATATATATATATATATACATACATATATATATATATATATATATATATATAAACAACATATATAAAATGCATATCTTATAAACAATCATGTGAGTTCCTCAATGGATAAATATATCAGTCAAATTCAAATTTGTTAATATTTAGATCTATTTATGTATTTTCGTAAAAACCATATATATATATATATCTATAAACAAAAGGGTGGATTCTTTGAACTTCAAGAACCTGCGATTCACTCTGAGTACATGAAATATCAACTTTGCATATATATTTATTTATACTCACGTTTTATACGTATATAGTTATCAATACATATATACACGTTTACACACAAATATATAATGTATATCTAAATCAACATATAAACAACCTTGGTTCTTCCTGTCACATCCTGTATAAGAGTCCAAATATCCATATATATATATATATATATATATATATATATATATATATATATATATACAAGTTTACCTATATATTGGGCATATCTAAATAAGCATATAAGTAACCATGTGAGCTCACCCTACATCTTGTATGAATATATAGAAGCATGCATATACATCTCTCCACATCATATATATAAATATATATATTTATGTTATGCATATTTAAATAAACATATAACCAAACATGTGATGTCATTCTATATCTTATAAAAATAGATAATAATATCTATCCATATATACTTACGTGTAAACACCATATTTAATAAATATATCTAAATAAAGATATAAGCAAACATGGGAGATCCTCTAAAATTCAAATTTTGTTTTATCTTTTTCATGAAGGAATTGGGTGATCTTAACTGTCTCCATAATGATTTCATTCTAAGGTATGTATTCCGTAGGAATGTCCGTGCTCAGTTCTAGGTTAAGAATTCTCTTCTAATTGTACCTGAGATCCATAGACGATAAATAAATCACCCGTTTAAACACAACAGAATCATTTAGAATTTTTTCTCGGAGGCTAATAAATTCACAAGTTTTCTAGTTTCTTCTTATGTCTCTGTCTAAACTTTTGACTTTCTTTATCGCTAGCTTTCTCATTGAACTCTTCTATGTCTTTAAAGTCCATTTTATGCAATTTAATGAGCATCACAGATATAATTGTATCATTTGCTCTAATTCTTCCATATTTCCTTTTATCTAGTTTGTTATCAATAGTTTAATTAAATGTACAGAAAGGTACTGTTTCAGAGCATTTCCTACGCTATCTAGCTTACATGTTAATATGAATCAAAAGCATTTAGGTGCAACTATAAATGATAAACATAATTACAAGAATGAGGTATATTCCACCTGGCTTCCGATTTGTATCGTTTAAACAATTTCCATTTGAGCTAATCTATGAATGTTGAACTTCCTAGCGCAGTGCTATCATCGTTGAATTGTAATGCGCATTTTTTTGCCGCATAATTGATAGCACTCGTAGGGTCGGTAAAATCTTGATCCTTTTACGTTTTTAGGTGTGATTTTTTTTCAAAATTTGTGGGAATTCATTTCCGGTCACATCTTAAGGTTTGATACCATACTCACAAAAAATAATAACTTGTGGAAAATATGATACCCTCATTCAAGACAATTCTATTTAAATTTATTATACTTCCTAAAGATGGTCTTTCGTTTGTCCCATATCCGCCCTTAATACCGATTCTTCTATATTCACATGTATCCACAATAATCCCCACATCCCACACACATACCAACTTTTACAGATATATGTTTACTCTAATCTAAATTGATATTTATCTAATGAGTATAAGCAAAATATGAATTTACGTACTCGCCTATCCATGATGTCTAGATTTATTTAATAATTTCTCCAATAATTGTGTAGAAGGAGCAGCAAAAATTGCATTTTAATTAACTAACAGTAATCCTTTATTTGTGGTTTACCTAGCTTATCTTGTGTGCAATAGATTAAGTAGAATTTGGGATTTGTGAACACTGTTGAAAGAATACAGCATTACTCTCACATTTGGACAATCAGTTGAAGTTTAACGACACACATTGCATGAACAGTTCCAAACGTTTCCTTATTTATGTTTATGAAAACATTACACCAAACATTGTCTGAAATTATATATTGATATATTTATATTTGGACAAATACCTATATTTAGTATGAATATCATTAGCGTAAGTATTCTCAATTGGTTTTCTTGCGAAATGAAATAGAGTTTATACAAAATAGAAAAAGTTTACAGGTAATAAATTTTAATAAATAAATTTTACATCAAATTCCACCTAAAGTTTCAGGGAAACTATTTGAGGCGGACGCCTTCATCTACATTGACATGTCAAAATTTATAAGGTCATGAAATTTTGCTTTAATTGAACATCTAAGGTAGCACCTGCCACTCAAATCTATTGAATAATTCGTAGTGTATTTTAAAAATTTAGCAGGCTTACCCGATAAATGAAATATTAATTTGGAGATATTTAGACAAATTTAGTACATGAACAGTTGGACGTACTTCAATTAAGCGCGTGCAATCCTGCCTAAAAAGTGAACACCCATTGATCATTTGAAAAAGTTATTCTTTTTTAAGCAAGAAACCCCACATAACACTACATTTTAATGGATTTCTTTTTCGCGAAGAAAGTGCTATGGTCCCACATTTGATTAATTGAATATTGATACAAATAAAAAGTCGGGTTACACCAGGGCGCGTATTGGTGTTTAGCATTGTGAAATATTGATAATAATGATGATGATGATGATGATGATGATGATGACGATGATGACGATGAAACTTACAAAAATACGCTAGAAGATAGAATAGAATAGAATAGAATAGAATATCTTTATTTGGATTCAAACCACACATGTTCCATCAAATAGATAATAATATTGGAAAATGTACAACTTCATGAATCTTTCTTATTGGATTCATATAGGCACCAGTCCACTGGTTCAAATGGAAAATTTCTATGCAATAGCACAACCTCCGAAACCATAAAATTAGCAGTGATACAAACTGTAATCTAGTGGCGTATATAGTGCAGGAGATAGGGATAATTTATTTCACAACCTTTCTTTGCACAGCTTCTATCTTGTTGGAGAAACCATTTTTAACGGATTCCAAGTAGCGGCATCATATTCTAGTATCGGTTTAATCCAAATTATATACATTTTAAATTTTATATCATTCGATAAGGAATTTCTATTTATTAATGCCCATCTGGTCTTGGCACTGCCTACTATCCTTTCAATACGTCTCTCAGCAGAAGCTGTACATTGAATAAGTATGCTTAAATCCTTAATTTCTTGCAGAAGTTTAATCTCAAAAACATCATTAATCACAGCATCATGAAAATAAACATAATTAAATTCTGTTCTTTTACCGATTTTTAAATCTATTCTCTTTTTACTGTTTATTCTCAGCCCTAGTTTTTATCAAATATCTACTTAAATCATACAAATCTAGTGTTACATTATTTTTGGAGAAGTCGACATTTTTGGATCAATTAGAAAGATTATTTCTATATCATCAGAAAATTTGCAATCTGGACCGTTAAGGATCTTAGTTTCCAAATGTGCAAATACGATTTTAAATAAAATTGGCCCCAAACTTTATCCTTGTGGAATTCCACTTGTTACTTTTTCCGATTTTGATATTAAATCATTTACTTAAATACTCATTCTTCGATTATATGAATAGTATCCAAGTAATCTAAAAATATTTGGATCAATATTCAGTAAATTAATCGCATTCAAAATAGCACCAAAATATATAGAGTCAAAAGCTTTTAAGATATCTATAAATACAATTAATGCATCTAACTTTTTCTCATCTTATGTAATTATATATTTCCACATAGAAAGCATATTAGTAATTGTCGATCTATCTTTCGTAAAGCCATGTTGACTTGTATCAAAATCACCCGGCAACAATCATTCTGAATGATCTGGTATCAGTCGTTCTATTATCTTCAAAAATGAAGGGATAATAGAGATTAGTCAATAATCATTGGCACACTTTGGCTTACTTACCTTAGGCAACGGTTTAGCTACTATCGTTAGAATATCGATTGGTAATTTCCTATTCTTCAAAATTCTATTTATAAAATTGCAGAGCGCATTCATTAAAGGTAACGGCAATACAATTTAACAATAATTTTTTGCGCGGGTGGTGGTAACAATTCTTTAAATCAAGTTTGCGAGCTTTAAGTAAACACAATGGGATTGGTGTTTACTTCAAGCTCGCAAACTTGATTTAAAGAAAGGTAAAGGTAATTGAATTAGGTTATCAATCGATATGCCAAGGTGCACTTTTTGTTATTTTGATTTTATTTGTAACATTAATTTTATCAATGCATTGCTGTCAATAACAAGTCCTGGCTCCTGGTCACCCGAAGGATCAGTTAGATCCATGAATTTGCTTTCATTCTGTGGATTGCATATCAAATTGCCAAATACTTCATCCAATTCACAAAGAAATTCATACTTAGTTTTATCCACAGGTAAAATGAGCTTTGATTTCTCCTTATATTTACTGTAATCTTTGAGGATTTTGTATCCTAGTCTAGGATTACTCTTCAATTTGCCCAAAATAACTCTTTCTGATCTTCGACGGATTATCCGGAGTGATGAATTAATTTATTACCAATAAAATCGAACCTCATTTTTTAATACTATTGATAAGACTACACTTCATTATATTATCTCGTTTAATTATTAGTTTACATCATTTCATATCGATTCTCTTCGGTATAATATACGTAAACGTAGATGCCTGAAATATATCAGATAACAATGTCAAAACAGGAGAAACAAATTCATCAGTGTTCATGATATAAAAGCTTTCATAATCAATCACTATGCTTAACTCTCTAAAAAGATTCCAGTTGATTCTGGAACATTGCACGTGTGCATTCTCAAAATTAACTTTCTGTGTTTTGCTACTCAAGATGGTCTATTGTAAAATAATTTGTTTGTGATCCAATTCTTTGAAATAGTTTACAACATCATAACTGCGTGATTTCGCCACTTCAATTTCTAAATATACATTATCTCAGAATTCCGAACCTCTAGTTGATATCTTTATAATCTGCTTGAGATCATGATTAGAAAAAAATGATTATTTACAGTCATGCAACTTATTAAAATCGCCTACAATCACATTATAACCATGGCAGTCCAAAATAGATTGGAAAGAATTGGTAAATATGTGATCATCATATAAACTAGCATACGGCGGTCTGTAAACCGCGGTTAGGATCAGATTATCGATTTGTATAGATAAAAAATCAATGACAGTACAATATTCACAAGTACTTTACACTTTCGAATTTAACATAAATTTACTATCTGCCTTTTCTAAATAAATGTTAGTGAGGAATATCAAATTCGTGGTTTTCAATGTCCTTGTTGAGCCAAGTTTCAGATAATATTATAAAATCAAAACCGTTACTTATTACAAAATTGCACAGTAAAAAGCTTATGTTCTTAACACTTCTAAAGTTGGCATAAAATAAAGTATATGTTGGTAAAATCTTGAATTTTCATCATTTTCAGGTGATGTAATTTTTGGCCTCAATTGATGGGTTCTCACTTGTCCCTTCTTTTTTAAACCTTCCATTAGCTGATTGTCTGAAAATGACGTTGGATCAAGATTTTCCATTGTTCTTTTCCTAAATTTTCGAGACCTCATTTCCAGTCTCATCTTCAGGGTTGACACAATACGCACAGGAATAAAACACAACCTGTGGCAAATGTGGTATCCTCATTCAAGACAAATATATTCATATTTATTTTAATTCCAAATGTATTTTTTTAATTGTCTTCCTAATATCCGGTCTTCATACCTGGTCTCTAACACTCAAATGTATACAAAAACTTATCCTTGTCCCCCTCCCCGCACACAACCACCTATAAACATGTGTATTTTACTAAAGTGACATTTTTATTGAATAACTATAAGCACACCTAAGCACATATACGCCAATACATGATGTCTATATTTTAATTACTGTTCCGGACGCATAGAAAGATCAACAAAATTTTGATTTCAATATTGCAGTAATCCTCACATGCCCCCAGTTTACCTAATCCCATCCAGCTTGCAATCGGTTATAGACCGAGAGAGAGAGGTTAATAAAACTGTTGAAAGAATATATAGTATTATTATCGTTTTGACAAGACCGAATACGGAGTCTACACTAACGAAATCGGCTCTCAACCAAATACACTTTAATATTCATATCCTATATAAATTAGTTTCTCCATTAAAATATCTGTGTCGAAATCATGTATATACCTATATAATAAATTAGTATTATTTTATATTTTTAAAATTTTATTTATTTACTTATTTATAATTATTGGTTTTTAATGGTTCAACTTTGTTGGTTTATTTATTGTTCGTATGCTGGGTTTTGAGGCTATACTTCTCCTCTCCCCGCTGTCCCCAACATTCAATAACGATACATCGTTTTTTTTAATCTTTGAATCACTTGATAAACTTCTTAAATTAGCGTGCTCAGACGTAGACGGTTTCCGCTCCTGATTGTTCTTTAGCTTTTTCTTTTTGCCGATTTCCGTTGGAGAAATTTTTCGTCACAGACGAAAAATAAATATGCTATGAAGATTTGTGTTCTCACCTTTTATTACTGATGGCTTCAATCTGCATATTCGTCGGCTATTTTGATAATTTAATCACGACAGGTCTTGGACGATCCGACCGTTTGCCCACCCTATAACGTTTAGCTATATCAGCTTGCGTCGTGTCCTTGATTAAAGCATAAAATTTCTCAACGTCCTTTACGTCGGCATTTTCATCAAGATTAAATAAAATTAGCTGGTCTTGTTTACTATTCCTCGCCAAGACTTCATTCGCTAATATATTTAGAATTTCTTCGCCTGATGTATTAATTTTGATTGATGTATCTTCTTCAGCTGTTATATCAGAAGATATTGGAAACATGGCTGAATAAAAAGAAATGCTATTATCTACGTGTGTATAGAGATTTAAACTGGAAGATTTAACATAAAACGTAGCAATAATGACCCGTGATCAGTTTAGCCGACATACAATGTACATATATATATATATATATATATATATATATATATATATACATATATATATATATATATAGAATGACGGGTTCGCACTTGTTCCTTAATTTTGAAGCCATCCATCAGCTGCTTGTCTGAAAATGACGTTGGAACAAGATTTTCCACTCTTTTTGTCGAATTTTTGGGACTTCATTTCCAGTCCCATATTCAGGGTTGGCACCAAACGTGCAAGAAAAAAAAATTGTGGCAAATGTGGTATGCTCATTAAGAACATCTATTTATAATTATTTTGATTCATAAGTTATTTTTTATTGTCTGCCTTAATATCCGGTCGTCAAACCTATTCTCTTATTCTCAAATGAATGCACAGACTTATCCCTGTCACCCCCCCCGCAGAAAACAACCTATATTCACTTATGTGTACTTTACTAAAATGAAGTTTATTGAATAACTATATACAACCCCTCTGGATTTACATGTACGCCTAACCACGATGTATCAATTTTTTAATTGCGCTTCCGGACGCGTAGAAGGATGAACAAATTTTGTTAATTTTATTATTGCAGTAATCGTCAAATTCTCCGGGTTACCTAAACCTATCCTGTGTGCAATAGGTTATAGAGAGAGAGGAATTAGTTAAACTGTTGAAAGAATGTAGTATTATTTTATCGTTTGAACAAGACCGAAAACGGAGCCTAAACTAATAAATGGTATCTCAACTTAATACATATTTATACTCATATCCAGCATAAATTTAATTTTTATATTCAAATATTTGTGTCCAAACCATATACATATCTATGAATATATATATATATATATATATATATATATATATTATAGCCTATATTTATATTATACAATAAATATATATAATGTATTAGTAATCTTTACTTTTAATTAAGTTTATTATTAACTTATTTTTATTTATTTATACCACATCTCATATAAATATCCATTTATATATATATATATATATATATATATATATATATATATATGATAGATAAGCGTATAAGCAACCATGGAGTTTCATCCCAAATCCTTCGGTTGCTTATTTTCTATCTATATATGCATATGATATAGCGTGTGAATGTATATATAAATGGATATTTATTTAAGATGTAGATATAAATAATTATAAATACGTAAATAATAAAATAAAAATAAAAAATAAAACATATTGCTAATATTATATATATATATATAATGTATACATGGACATGTATATGCTATGGACACAGAGATTTAAATGTAAAATAAATTTATACAAGATATGAGTATAAATGTATATTTGGTTGAGATACGATTTGTTAGTGTATTCGGTCTTGTCCGAACGATTTCAACAGTCGTATTAACCTCTCTCTCTACAACCGATTGCACACGGGATGGGATTAGGTATACCGGGGAATTTGAGGATTAATACAGTATCAAAATTAAAAAAAATTGTTGATCCTTCTACACGTCCGGAACAGCAATTACAAAATGGAGACTTTATGGATAGGCGTGTATGTCAATCCATAGTGTTTGCTTATAGTTGTTCTATAAATGTCACTTCAGTAGAGTACAAATGTGTGTATATAGATTGTTATGTGCGGGGTGGGGGAGGAGTAACATGGATAAGTTTGTGTATACATTTGAGTATAAGAGAATAGGTATGAAGACCGGATATTAGGGCAGACAATAAAAAAATACTTTTGTAATTAAAATAAAATTAATATAAATATATATCTCTTGAATGAGGATACCACATTTGCCAAAAGTTGTTCTTTTCCTGTGAATAGGGTGTCATCCCTGAAGATGGGACTGGAAATAAAGTCCCGAAAAATCTGGAAAAAAGTGGAAAATCTTGTTACAACGTCATTTTAGACAAGCAGCTGATGGAGGGCTTCAAAATGAAGGGACAAGTGAGAACCCATCAATCAAGGCCAAACATCGGTTCATCTGGAATAGTAAAAGGATTCAAGATTTTACCGACCTACGCGTGATATCAATTGTCCCGCACAAGAAAAAGGCGGCGAATTTCACAACAAGGATGACAGCACTGAGCATCACAAATCAACATTTAAATTTATATTGAATGTGACAAATAAAAAGTAATAGATTAAAAATGAGAAGTCGTTACGAAATGCAAACAGTTTCGTTGTAAGAATGTCAAATTTGGACTATAAAGTAAATCAAATCCAATATAATTTTCTTTATAAATATGGATTGAAATAACAAACGGTGATTAGGAAAAGATAAAGATGAATTTAAATAAACAAAATGCCATTAGTTTTGCGCACATCAATTCCACTTATATGCACGAGTAAACTTGTGCATGCTTCAAATTACGCTATTTAATTTTAAGTTTCAGGTAAAATGTCTTGCAAATGTCTAGAATTTGGGCTGCGTAATCTCGTATTTCGGTATCGTGCAGAAAGTGTACAGACTTTGTAGTAATTCAAACGGTATTATGCTAATTTAAATGGGTTCGTCGTAATTTCATCCTCCAAATATTACTAACTGAGCTGTATAACAAGCAATCATCGATTGTACGCATGAGGATAAAATTAGTATTTATGAAGTTTGTAAGCAGGATATAAACACAAATGCTATGATTTAAACTATTCAAAACTTTATTAAGCTAATCGTATTGAATAAGGACCTGATTAAATTTATTTCCTTTTTATGCACTAAATAATTGCCTTCTTGTTTGATTAATGTGTATGTAATGAAAGCCATATGGTGATTAAGATCGTGACAACGTGCAAGTTGTTTGTCACACAGGTCTATCAAGCTTAGTCTATGTAATACTACTTGGGATGAGACCAGCATTTATTACTTTCAATGAGGAATATATCCTTTGTGATGTGATCCTCGTTTGTCGTTTCGCCGTCCCAATGGTTGAAGGCTTAAGCACACCCTCAAGCGCAACTGGCATTGGTTATTCTGTGTTGTTAGACTGCGTAATTACATTGGATTTTTCATCATATATTACCAGCCAGGTATATTAAATTTATTGAGCTTTATGATGCATATTGAGCAAATTCTAATAAAAAAGTAAATATTAAACGAATATTGATTTCGCGCGCGGTGATGACATTTACTATAATCAAATTTTCCGCACTGGAAGGGTGGTTCAGTGGTTAGAGTACCTGATTCGGAAACAGACTTTCCCAGGTTCGAGCCCTGGCCACGGCAAATTCTGGACAATACGTGATGAGTTCCCAATAAGGACGAAGCCGGTCTACTGGATGAATTTCCTTTTTATAAACTATAAAATACTTTGTTTATACTGACAAATTTATGTACTTAATGGGTCAGGTGTTTATATCAAGATCGCAAACTTGATTATAACAAAGATTTAATTTGTTTCTCGATAAAACCAAACAGTTTTCTGAGCAAAATGAAAAGTATAATCAGAGAAAACTAGCATAGGTTAGACTACAGGTATATCGTGACCAAATAAGTTTGACAGCCTGATGGATTGATACGAGTTTGTTCATTCATACGACTAATTTTACATCGAAATTTTGGTAACGAAACTTCCATAAATGGCCTGCGTATGTAATTATGGATTTTAATTTGCGGAAGTGGACAAATGAATGAAACTGATTTACTTTAGTTAATTATCTGCTTAATTATAACAAAATTTACACTAACAAAGCATAAAAAATTGTAGGTTTAGAAAAAAGCAGAAGATGCTCGAATATCCAACACAATCCATACGTATGACTCGTGATATTTTGTAAAATTTTATTGCATAAAGACTTTCCATTACAAACCAAATTCACGATTATCTGGCAGAAAATTCTTTATAAAACTCATGGTATGTAGGTTCATATTTGTAGAAAACACTTGCATATTATTGGCTGAAGAACAAACACATTAAAACATCGTTTTCTATTCTTTATTCAGGTGAACTACTATATATACAATCATCTGTTAGATGTTTTTTGCCTAGTAACAAATTAGTTCAAATAGGTTCAGAAGGATATAGCAAATTGATTTATGAAATAAAGTAAATTTTTATGTAAATATTCGTTTCGTGTTTACTGGTAACTCAATATTAGAAGCGGGTACTACGCCTTGTATCCAATAAAAATTTACCCAAAAAATGTTGGACAGTTGAACAATACAATCTCTTATAAAAAAGTGTACTAAAAGAGTTTTGGTGTTGAATCCATAAAAAGTACTCGGCAATGTCACCTTACAGCCAAATCCCTGTATGCAATGTATACTAAGCCTGTAAAGGTTATTAGCAAAATGGTTTTTGACAAATCAAACCTGTACCATACCGGATTATTCACCAGTTATCACGAAGTTCATGTGTTCATGAAATTGTACTAATTTGTTACTTGTTACGTAACATAAAATAAATATATATAAATTATTTCTTTGCAAAATGGAATATATTGCTTCTATATATTCGTTTTGTTAATGTTATGATTAGCACGAAATGTGAAAATTGATGTCAATCAAAGCCAGAATTTGTGTATTATTTTTTGAAAACTAAGTGCTTTAAATTAATTGTAATTCTAGATTTTGTTGGAATTTAGTCTGTTTAGAAACCATTCTGCTGGTACGCAGTACAGGCTCAGTATTTTGAAAACCCTTGTTTTGATACAGTACAATGGCTCGGAATATGAAACCCCAGTGGTTTGGTATCGTGAAGACCATAATGTCGGTATTCCTTATAGGATCAGGATATACCATATATATTGATTTCGTTATGAATTCACATTGTCGAAACCGTTATACGAGTTTATCTCCACTACTGCTTAAATATACATTTTTATAGGAGATTTTTTCTTCCAAATGTCACATATTTTTTGCCAAATATATAGTGGCTATTAAGTGTATAACTGTTTGTTACTGATGAGTCACCACTTAGCACGACACGCATGTTTAAATGGAATTTTACTTTGTTATGCCCTTCTTATCATATTTGAAATAATTATTTGCCAGGTTAACACGATCTATTACATAGTTGTAAATATTTTGTTTCTCCTCAACAATGAATATATAACTATTTTTCAATAAGTTATTCTCAGCTAATATGATGACTGAGCCTGTCGAGCATACGACTCAATATAGCGATAGGGTTATTAAATGCTTTGTTAGCGAATTGTTTAATAACAGGCCTTCATAGGTATAACCAAAGACAAAAATGTTTTTGAAAAAAATCTGGAGTCCTACATAGGGATTTCCTAGGTTATTCATGCAACTGCTTTTAGTTTTTAATAAAACAGATGAAAAACTTTTCTCAATAAATATCTTTTCCTATAATAATCTATTAATTTTTGTCTTTTTACAGAAATTGATTTCAAAAGAAACCAGTTTGTTAATTAATGAAAATTGGCAACACTTATTTGTTCAATTCTACAATTTAAATAAAGAATTACATTGGCAGAGAAATTTATGGGAGTGCTTTGTATCAAATGAAAAAAATATTTGCCTAAATTTGTGTTATATTGTTTTAATTTCCTACCGTTTTCGTGAATTTCGCTGACGATTTCTCCAAAATCCGCGATACTTTGGTCAAGTAGAATTCTTAATTGAAGCATTTGACGTATTTTAATGGCAGTTGAAGTCAATGCTTATAAGAAATATTAAAGTTTAATCAAAGAGAGTGGATTTGAAAGCGATTGACAATACATGAAAATGAAAAGTTATAAAAACCTATGCAATGACTGAAATTTCTCATTTTCTATGATCTAACATGCATTAAGTTGGGCATGCTTATTATCTGGCTATTTTAAGTAGGACTAGGAATCAATAAGAATGCTAACACGCAGAATATGGTTACTATAATTTTTGAATTCCATTTTGGTATCTCAGCAAATAAATACTAAGAGCGGATACTACTTCTAAACTCTTCTATCCAATATTTCATGTAATGCGTAATATCAAAGTTAATCGTTCCAAAAGCAAAACAAGCATCAACTTGAAGACATTCTAAATTCAGAAAAAAATGAAATCTATATCTCCTGTATAATTGCTGTTCATGGTAGCAGTATAATAATTATATATTTTTTAAACAGAATAGAATTCGCATTTCATAAAGTTGCGAAGGCAATTTCTGTAGTTGGCCTTATTGGGAACTCGTCAAGTACTGTTCAGAATGGGGTTTGAAAACTGTATATATGCTTCGTAATCTGCAGCTCAGTCCAGTGCACCACACCTGCAGCGTATTTCAAGCAAATTTTATTAATAAAAAAAGTTTTTAGTAAGCATTTTCAGTTAGTCTAATTTCGAGCTCCGTCCATGGCATATTATGAACACTACTTGTCGAGTTCATTAAAATGCACGATATGGAGTGCCTAGGTGGAATTATAGGACGAAATAGATGCCATACAAGCTCCATGTGAAGGAAAAGTTAACCGAAAAAGTTAAGTTGGTATACAAATTAAAATGTGCATGCAGAATACATCAACAGGGGCGCAACTGATAGAGTTCCCCATTCCAACGAAAATGAATCCGCTGCAACATGGGTCTGAAGTAAATTGCGGATGAAATTTTGCAGGTTCCAAAAAGAACAAAAGCCGACATCTATATGCATTGCTACCACTGACTTACTAAATGTTTATTTTATACTTTATATTTATATTTACAATTTAATTCATTTTTCGTTGTTTATGCTCCGCGCACAATTCAAAAAACTTTTAGACGTTCATTTTTTCAAATTAATCAATTTGAGCACTCCCAGTCTCTGACATTTAAAGTCATAAGAACAGAATTTTTTATTCTGCAGGATAAATTGCGTATCAAAATTCTCTTTTTGGAAATTGTGACAGCGGTGTTATTGTGGATGTATTGGCCAGTCCATGTCTGCATTATATTTATTTTCTGTTTTATACATTGATATAATCCAGTGTCAAAAGTAAGTAAACTAAATGTGTTGGCCCACGTTCATAAATTCTTTCAGCATATTTGTTTTGATATATTCATTTATGGTTATAAAGGTGTCATCAACATAACTCAGACTTCTGGCAAAAAGAAAGTGGCCTTTTTGTCTACGTTTATTTCTCTGATTCATTATGAATTTCTGTTTCCCTATACAATTTACACGTCAATTCAATTTAAAAATGCACAAAAATGACCGAACCTGATGTCAAGTGCAAAAGATCGCCATTTCAATATGGAGATTTTAATAATTACACGCCACCTAAATTTAAATATGTTCAGGCTTTTGAAAGGAATAGATTTAATTTTTGGTGCATCTAAAATGACTATTTTCATGGAAGATTTCACGAAAAATTCAACTATGAGAATTTTAAGACATTAAAGAAAATGTAATAGAGGCTCACAGTCTGTTACTAATGAATTTTGAAGACTATATCTGAGAGTCGAAGCCCTATATATATATATATATATATATAATTATATATATATATATATATATATATATATATACTTTATCCACGTAAACTTGAAGTGCTCATAGGCGATTTTAATCGCCTGTTTATAAATTCCGTCGGCAGAGAAAATACGAAGCTACAAAAAAGTGTCTCAAAATAAACAAGCCTCAGACGAATTTTAAGCGAATCCTGACGAAATAAATCTCAATTATAGGAATATGACCTTATCGGAAAAAGAAAAGTAGGTCTTATTGCTTGGACTAAAATTCTATTTATTACCCAACGAAAAGCACCATACGGCACAATTAGGTAAAAATGCTGCATTGTAAGATCAATATGACGATGTTACGACGACATCATAATTTAATTTAACGCTAAAAAACAGCAACAACTTTCAAATAATTATTACCAATATATAACATTACAGTATATATATATATACATTTATTTGTGATTATTTTATATTTCACCACACCAAATATATTTCTATTGAAGTTGATAATAAAGGACGTCAATTATATTCTGAGGATATGTGCTTTTCAAAATAAATGAATGAAGGTTTATTGAGAACGTTTCATATATAAAGAGTTACAAGTTCATTTATGTGTCGCAATGACAGTATTTGACAACTATTTATAACTTTTCAATGTTATTTTTTTGCGCTTACAATCTCTGCTTTGAAACATCGAGCATATAATACTTAATAAGTTACTCGTTTTGTTTAATAAGTTTAAAAGTTGTCAAAAAAGACGTGTTTTTCTAATGTCACAATTAGAACAGACTAACAAAGCCGACACTAATTTGAAATTAAAATTAGATGAGAAAAATAACACGATTCGTTTTTAGGCACTTAACCGTTTTCAGAGAAAGATGGCAGCTTCATGAGAACGTTACAGCGGAAATCCACATTCACAGGATAAAACCTTTAATAAAACAGCAGTGTCCTAAGATTTTACAAGCCTAGTAAACAACTGAAATAACCGAGCTAGGTGGTAGTCCCGAGTACAAATTTGAAGAAGATTAAGGATATTTTATGGTCCTGCAAATGGGCAATTGCCCGATTAATTGTAATAAGGATAACATGAGACCTCGCGAGCTAGGACAAGTAACAGAAGCGAATATGTGAAACAATACAATAAACCAACACTTACGTATAATATATCCTAAACAAAGCATTTTATTCGAGTAGCCAAGCATAATTGTTAACATTATGCATATTTATAAAGTACAACAAACCATATTTGCTCAGACCTCTCCAAATTTAATACTAGCAATAGCTCAATTAAGTAGGAAGAACAGAAAAACAGACGCGAAGCGATACAAAGCAAGATTACACTGATAAGAACCAGATGACAGAGGTAAGAACAGGTGTCGCACTGAAGGGTGTATACCGATATCACAGTAGTAATATTGAAAGAAGCAATTTTCTCTCTCTATTTAAGGCTAAAATACGTGTTGCCTACGAAAATTTTATATTGAGACTCAAGCGACTGATCGTACAGAAAGACGCGAAGCATTCAAATTTAATTTTAAATAATCACAGCTGGCATATAGGAGAACTCTTTATCAATACCTAAACACATTAATTATAAAAATCATATTTTAAATAAGGTAAATTTACAGATTTACCTCGAAGGAAAAACGTAAAAGTATTGCACACAGCAGAGGTTGTTCCATGCAGAATCATTAATCCTCAACTAAATAAAACACTGTACTCATTTCATAGGATGACAGAACGTGGCTCAATTTATCGTTTTTTTAGCGAGACCATTAAAATGGTTAAAAAATATAAGCGCATTTACCATTAGAATCACGTCGATTTGACACTATGTGCAATATGAATTTGTTCGTTTAATGTATATGTTTTATTAAATTTGATGACGAATATGACATTTAAACTGGATTAATAGGTATGCACATAACATGGTACCAATTAATTTATTCCACATATGTGACTATTATTGCGAATAATCGAACAATTTAATTCCTGAAAAGTTCATCGAAGCTGAACTAAAAACGGTCAGTGCAGTTGGCACATTAAAAGCTAGTTTTGATTTAACGAAGACGCACAAATAGAAAGTCTATTTGTTAAAAATAAGGTTGTGAGCTTGATATAGGCACCAATTAAACTTTATATACATTTGTCAGTATAAAGTAAACAGTGTTTACGATAGCATAGGTAATTCATTAGGCAGAGGTGGAGCCTAAGTGGCATCTCTTTAGACAAACTTTTCCAGCTAGCAACACATAATTTATCATTATCTACCAGGCACGAAGCCATATATGGAAATAGTTTTGAATTACGATCTATAAAAAACCCAAACAATGATTGCGCTGGTGGTGTTAAAAATTATTTATTTGAAAGAAAGGCTGACCAAAACATAAATTAGCACATTGTTGAAAACTGTATGTGACGTGCACCAGGTGGTGTAGTTGATAGAGTAACAGATTCTGAATAATGCTTTCCTTGGGCCGAACCCCGTACGCGACACGATTTTGCACAGTATTTGAAAATTTCCCAATAAGAGAAAAACCAGGCTACTGGATGAATCGTCTTTGTTACTTTAAATAATGCCTGGTTTATGGTGACAAATTTATGTGTAATTGAATTGGTGTCTACATCAATCTCAAAATTTTGAGATACATTATTCTTATCACATCCTGCAAAATCAATGATTGCTTAATAGTAAAAATTATACATTTATATGAGAAATATTGTAATCATTGAAAACACCCTAACCGCTCAGCTATGGAGCTGAATTGACTCACTTATCTATACCGACAAGTTAGCCAGTTACATATTTAAAAAATGTTTTTGGATTTTTTTCTCGAAAAATTTATTTTTTCGCAAAACTAATTTGATGTGCTTGTTATTTATTTAAAACACGAGTACTGGATCTTGGTTTCACCTTCCTCATTTTGTTCTATAATTTTTATCTTAATCAGCAGCCAATTATACAATCTGAAACGGTCCTAGAAGAGCATCCTGCATTTTCTCTTTTCATAACAGAAATCTTTACAAACACGTTGGAGAAAAAAAGTCGGGTAAAATTATTCAAATCTACCTTCCAAATCATAATAATAAGCGCAGTGTAAATTTTCAGGTCAACTACTATTGCTTTAAAAAAAATTATTGATTGAAGAAGACATTACATAGTAGAGCCACAGGAAATTGCTTTGGTTGTGCTCGAAGTCTAAATTGGTAGAAACCATGATCAAATAAACGGATTAGATTTTCTATATTATGTTTACACTACTATTACAGCTAATAGTACACAGTAATGTCCTAGCAAGGTATAGTTATGCATCACTGGTGCATAACTATGAATTAGAGTTATGTATGGACTATAAGTGGGCATTAGGTTTTTAGTTCCCAGGGAAAGAGTTTGAGACCATGTTATTCTAACATCTATTCGTTGGTTTGCATGGTTTGAAACACACTAATAACATATTTGCACCCCCAGTGTAGCCCAGTCCATCATAACAGCACAAAAACCATTACAGCAATGATCAGATCCGTCCTTTGATTGTGCATAATTAGTTTATTATATAGCAACATTGTAATTTTTCGCATATTCATTTTATTTTCATTTTCGTGAGGTTTAGCAAAAGGTGGAACAAAGTCTTTTGTATAAATATTAACAGCACAAAAAGTAGCACAACAAAATGAATTTAGATGGGCGAAATACGAAATATTGATTTAAAAATGAGTGAGCTTTAAATAAAAGTACTGTTTATTCTAATAATTAAAAGCATTTTGCATTTTAGAGTATGCGGTGAATATGTTGTGTCTTTGTGATATAAACTCAGCTATCGGTTATCCCTATTACATGACCTATATGTATTATTTCTCGTACGATATCAAGCTTGAACAATCTATTTAATTCGCCTACGCCATTTACTAGCTAACATTTGCATTGATGATTGACTTACGTTTAAACAGGCAAACATAAAGCAAATTTATTACAATTAAATTGTGTGCGCCTTTAAACTATTAGGATATTTTGGAAATCGCTTGAACATTGAAGTACGTACTTCTGTAATTAGCATGGCACTATTAAATCTTACGTTCACTTGAGAAGATTTGCATTTAGTAAGCTTGTAGGCAAAGTTTTAAATAATTATCACAACCACGCGAGAGCAGCCGTATTTGATATAAAATTAAATGTGAACACTAATTGGCCACTTGTTATCGGACAGATTGCAATATTTTTCATGTCAAGAACATATTTTGAGATAATTCAACGAACATTGGTTGCGCGGGTGGCGATAAGAATTATTTTAACCAATTTTGCGATCTTGATATAAATACCTGACACAATATGTGCATATATTTGTCTGTATAAACTAAGAATTGCATAGTGTGGAAAAGTTAATCCATTTAGTAGACCGGTTTCATGCTTAATTGGAACTCATCGCATGGTGTCCAGTATTTGCCGCGGCCAGGGCTCGAATCTGGGCACGTCTACTCCGGAATCTGGTACTCTAACCATTGAGCCGTTATGCAGCATTATTAAATTAAAAATTATACTCTTGGTAACAAATCAGTTCATATTTATGACAAGGGGTTTCATGTTAAAGTCGGCACAAACAACCAGTCGAACCACATGTACGCATTTGTGCTCGCTGATGACTCTTAATAAGAAACTGCATTACCCACCCTTAAACGCATTATATACTTTGTTCACTATTTTGAGTCCATTGGACGTTACGAGCTACTGTGCATATGTATAATTAAACAGTAGTATTGCCAACAACATATGGAGT
Organism: Eudiplozoon nipponicum; assembly: GCA_029291075.1. NCBI lineage: Eukaryota > Metazoa > Platyhelminthes > Monogenea > Mazocraeidea > Diplozoidae > Eudiplozoon > Eudiplozoon nipponicum. The sequence goes on along the minus strand of JAQBSW010001287.1, from coordinate 52,771 downwards.
CGTCTCAGTCCCCATTAAATGTTAGCTCATTACATTACAATTTAACAATAATTGATTGCATGGGTGGTGGTAACAATTCTTCAAATCAAGTTTGCGAGCTTGAAGTAAACACCAATCCCATTGTATTTAACCAGTCGTCGAACAACATAACAAAACTACCGCCAGCTCGACGGTTAAATACAATGGGATTGGTGATTTTAAGAATTGTTACCAACACCCGTGCAATCAATTATTGTTTAAATTGTAATGCCTACATATGTATATGTTGCGAAAGCTGCAAACAGTTTATGTTCGTGACTGCATAGAAATTGTGCAGCCGACATTTCCAGTCAAGTTCAATGTATGCAAGACTGCTAGAGGTGAGAGCCGCATATCTAAATTTGATTTCCATATATATTCAATGCGGTTTGATCCTCGATAGTCAGTTTGCCTTCGTACTTTGATGATGATCATAGAAGGTCGAAACGCATCAGTGCGTTGCGGCTTGCGGTAGTTTTGTTATAATACTCGATGACTGGTTAAATACAATGGGATTGGTGTTTACTTCAGGCTCTATATATTGTACACTATCAATCCTGTAATTAATTTGAACATAAACTGAATATTATCAAACTTAAGAATAGTGAATATTCTGAAAATATCTATTACAGAAAATGTTATATACCATGGCCTCAGTCGAAATGAGTTATCACATTTGTAAGGTACTTACGTCATATTTCAATTATTTATATGTAATTGGTTCTAGATAACTAACAAACGTACATTTATGATTGAGAACTAAAGTAGTTAACTATTCAGTTCATATATAAGCTGGAGAACATGCAGATACCTGAGCAGATGTGCCCGAGTTCGAGCTCTGTCTGCGTCAAATTCTGGACAGTATGTGATGAGTTCCGAATAAGTACGAAACCCGTCTACAGGATGAATTGCCTTTTATAAACTACACAATAATTAGTCTATACTGACAAATGGATGTTCATATTTTGATAGTCTGATTTCGTTACGCTAATCCAAAAGAAATGCGACTAACGTAATGCAAAATTATGACGGATATACAGTGATGCAGTCATTTAACCTTAAAAAACTTAATAAGGCCTGCCTTTTTGAGTTTTATACATGTTTGACTGGATTAAATGTATGCTGAACCCTGGAAAAATATTTATTTATTATTATAACTTGAAAAAATGCTTACCCTGCTGTCAACTCGTGACATCAGTTTTGATTCAAGCTTCTCGTAGAATTTTGGTTAACGCAACTCAACTCATTATTGTGTCAGCTGTGTTGTGAATGAAACAATAAAGGGAAGGCTAAGTATGTTCTGTAGAAGCTCCTTACCATTAAATATTGTCATAAGTTATACTGTAACAATAGTTACGTTAACACTTAACCATCTATTCGTTGACTTACTTTGTGTGCTGGTTAAAAGCCTATTTACGGTCACCGTTTTTCGCATTAACTGTAAACATCCTGACTGCAAGTAAATGCCGTGCGATGTTAAAAAAAGTTTAAGGGCCGTGGAGGCTGTGATACAGATACTGTTGGTGGTTCTTATGAGAACCGGAATTGTGTTCTCCAGCAAATGCCGGCGTAGGTTAACAGTCAATATGACGTGCGACAGCAAGCACACGTAGTGCACAGCAGGAGAAGTCATACGTAGTAATGACAAGCATGGTAAATGCACCGTGCTTATATAACTTTAGAAACGAAAGCTCGCACGCCATTGGTTAACGGCAAATTTTGCTTGTTTTAATTGGTGCCGCGTAAATGAAATTTGAATTTCATTTAGGCAATATATTGGCGTTTTGTTCTTGAGCCGTTGCATCACTTTCCTCTTTGAAAAACGGAAAAACATTCATCTTGGCGAGGCTTGATAGGTAATGTAGGGCAGAGTTTGAACCCAGTTAAGCCACTGGTTATTATTCTGTCCACAGCTATAAAAAATGTACCGTAAATGCTGGGCTGAAGTATGCTTGTTGGTTGCTTCAAAAATCATATGATGCTAAATAACCTCTAGGAATTGCTACAAAAATTGTTAGCTGTAGTGGCCAGTCATACCGCGTGAGGCAAAATAGAGCAATGTGAGGTTTGGAGAGGCGCAGCGTGAGGATTGCAAGGTAGATCGTCTTTGAAGTTGCCAGGTTTAATTTGAAACCTGGGCAGGCTGGATCGCCGTTAATGTGTTTGAATACGTCAAAAGGATCTAATGTGTGCTCGACATTGCGGTCATGATATTCGTAGAGTGGTCACTATGCAACTGATGAAGTTGAGTTATGCATTGAAAGTGGCCTTACCATGATATTAAGCCGGTCGCTACTTAGTGTTGCTACACAAGGCGTTAGCTATGAGTAGCTTGTCATACCAAAATAGGCAGACTTGGATCAGATGTGAGTCATACGTTGCAACAGTACAATGCAAAAAATAAATATACATGAAAATCAAATCCTAACGACCAATGTGTAATCGAACATTGACGCAGAGATGGCATAATACCGAAGAACTGTACCAAAATGCTACACACTTGTTAGCTAAGAACAGCTGGTTATACCACGTGAGACAAGTGAGTGTGAGAAAAGTAAATAAAAAATTTGCAATCGTAGAGGACACGTCAAGTGACAAAAGACGCAAGTGGTGCGCACCAAGTTAAACATTTGATACGTAGAATAACGAAAAATTAATGTTAAAAAATTATCAGTTATGCGTTATGCAAAGCAATCTATTGCTAGGTTGAGATTGTGGACAGGTAGAGCCCGAGGCGCGTGTAGAAAGTTGTGTGTCTCCAAGATCAGGCGGTTCGATAAACGGTTTAAACTTGTCTTTCCAAACAATTTAAGTGTCGCATTTTGCATGATAATGAAGTATTTTGACTGTTTGAGCAAAATCGGGTAAGGACCGCGATAATTTGGTTGTAGTAATGAAACAGCAGCGTCGTTACCAACGAGTACTCTCCTGCAGCTGTGGAGCTGCGGGTGAACGAAGACTGGACGAGGAGTATGTCTCGGCTTGTTTTAATTGGTGCCGCGCAAATGAAATTTGAATCTCATTTAGACAATATGTCAGAAAATTGTTCTTGAGCTTTAACATAACCAAATGTCACATTAACACAAGTGGCAGTATACTTCAGAGATACGTCTTCTGCTCAATGTTAAATTTAAATGTTAAGCTTGGAATGATTATAACTTAAATGGCAATTCTTCTAGAATAGTTGGTAAGATCACGCTTCAATTTTCAGCTCATGATTGGCGAAGATAGCATAATATTTTTTGGTTAATGTAGTACTTTAAAAAACTGGATTTCTTACATTCACTTTAATAGCTCGTAGACCTGGTTAATTTTAAAATAAAATTTAAAGAAATAACCTACATTTTGTGGTTATATTTTAAAAATATAATTAGTACAGCATCATTAATGGTATCAATAATTAAATTGCAGTAATAAGTGTACAAAATTATCCATTTAATTTTGCAATGATATAGTCTCAGAACATAAAAATAATTAATAATTTGTAAAATATTCATTTCCATTGATTTTATCTTTTCCCTATAAAAAATAAAAAACGATAAAGTTAAGATAAATATTTTATTTATGTAATTATTTGCATTACTGTATCGAGTACTGACGCAATATCCATAATATTGGTACCCTTTAAAGTCTCTGTGTATATTTTATATAGTGAGGTGGCTTTGAAGACTTTATATGAAGTTAGCTTCACTACCGCAGGTTTACAAGCTCGTATAGGTGATTGTACCGTACTATTTTCCCACATTCCTCACCAAAATATATAATGGGTAAAGGGCGTAATATCGTCTCCTTCTGAAAAGTCACCAGTAAGCACGAAACGAATGTTCACGAGATTATACATTCCGTTCATGCTGAATTTAATTTGTCCTTCTGATCATATTTGAACTAATTTTTTACTGGGTTGGCAACACATAATACAAAATTGCATATTTATTAGTTCGCCGCCACAAACAATATCTAAATGGTGTGAGACTGGTTTTAATCAAGGGTATTGACATTCATTTCAATTTTTCAATTAAACTAACTATACCAATTTCATTCAGTTCTTTAAGCATTTATTTTAATTCATGGCAAACCGGCACAATTGTAACACATTCCAATTCTTGTTACTGTTCAGAGGATTCATCTGATATCGTTGCTAGTCATTTTAATTGATAAACATTTGCTCTACCATGAAATGTTGCTTTGAATTGTGTCCGTCACCATATGTGCAACATTTTCGGTTGTTTATGGCCAGTGCAAGCAGAGCAAGAAATCGGACACCTTTGCAAACTTTTAAATTACGTATACTACATTTTATTTTCATTTCACATAAATGTTTATGCTAACACGTTTATGAGTCGCTTAATTGTAAACATTTTTTCTATTTTCCTGGATAAAATAGCCACGCTCTAATATAGCGAATTAAAATACGTTTATAACCAGTGCTCGCACTGGGCGCTTAATTTTTAAGTGCTATTCATAAATAAAGTTAAAATACGTTCAGGCCTATTGCATCAGAATACTGACCATTTAATTAATGCCTAATAGTTAATAGATTTATTTTAGTAAATGTCCTTAAATCGGAGGACAAAATTATGATTGTAATGATATGCCACAGTGCTGACGCTAGTTCTTTAAAATGCAATTTGGTCTTAATACTCTTTTTGATGAAGATATTTATCTGAAATTTTGTTAATTTTTAAACTGTAAAAATTAATAAATATATATTTTTTCAATTTGTGAAAAATATCTCTTAGTTATAAATTGTTTTGGAATTTTTTTAGCAAACTAAAGCCAAACACGATGTTGGCAAATTGGGCAGTTCCTACTACACTTTTGCATTTTGCCGTGAAACACTCGAAAATATTGGCGAGCCTGCAGATAGACTTCTAACCTGCGGATTGGATGCCGATCGCTCGACGCAAAACGAAGGTTTACGTCTAACTAATGTTGAAGACTCCTCAATTGGCGATCATCAATTTGGATCAGCGTTTCAAGGTTGCAAGCCTACACTTATAATAGATCACTTAAAGCAAACGGACTTCAAACACGGTCTAAACACCAAATCAGCTGAACGCGAAAATAAGCAACAACCGATAGGTTGTACCGGACCTGTGACAACTACGCCAAATGACATATTCCGTTTGCATCAGGATAGCACAGAAAAGAACAGGGCTTCGCATGTAGATGCACTGAAATTAGATTGTTTGATGGACAAACTGACCGGCGCTGATAAACAGAAATTGCACGATTTGGGGAATGCCTGTTTCGCTAAACGACTCAAAATCAATCAGAACCTTCGCCCGGCTACTACTGTCAATTCTAAGAGACAAGTGTAAACGATGTTGAATAGTTTTTTTACCTAATTAATACTTTTAATAATTCCGTTGATAGGTTTGATTCATTTTCTTCTTAAAAAGTTATTGATCACTTCTTTTGATGCAATTAAATTATTTTATGTTTTTCCTTATTTTTCTGTTATTGTTATAAGCTTCCAGGTCATATTTAATGCTGTTAATAAAATTAGCTGCTCTTGAAAGCATGTATATTATATAATTGTCCATAAAATATCAGGCGATAGTTAGTTATGAATATGAATGCTGTTAAAATCAAATTATTTTTCTTAGATTTGTTTACAGTATTGGTAATTTTGTATATGGCAGATTTTATTTCACAACTTTACACTGGATATGCGTAAATTCATAAAACTGACTATAATGTTATATCAGCATGCACATTGTATTTCCGGCATTGTGGGCCGACGTTTTCGTGAAAACCCCTATTAATTAATATTTTTAAAATATATATTTCGATGAAGTAAGATTTTTAAAAGTGAACAGTTTGGGTATCCCTAGCACAATTTCGCTTAAGAAACTGTATTTAGTATTTTTTGAGTCATGTTATCAACCAGTTGACAAGTTCTGAATGAAAATAACAAGATTGAGTAGATACATGTTTTTGTTATCACCATATATACACCACGGCAAAATATAACACCCCAATCCTTTTATTTGTACATCAAAAAATATCAACGCAAATTTGTTTCAAACCGGTTTATTATATTCTATTTTAATTTTCAACTTCTAGTCTTATAAAGCTGAGAAACAACTTTGCCATAATGTCATGTTTATCCTCTCGTTTTATCATCCTGTTTTGTACTTGTTACTTCGATTAACTGCACATGACTGAGTAGAAATCAAGTAAAATTTCTAAAATTTCATTTTTGTACATAAAAAGGTTGACGTATTTTAATTGATTAAAAATAGTTTTTAAGTAATGATATTTGAGTGGCCATTCGTTCACAAGGAAAAGTATCAAGCTCTATGAGTGTACAGTTGCTTGTCCACTTTAGAAGTTCATTTTTAAGTAAATTTTGTATAAACTGTACTGGAAAGTGCAGCATTTTTTTGAAATTCCTTATACATTTACTTCTTAATTGTGTGTGTTAGAAATGAATCCTCTTTACTTAACAAATTTCAACTAGAATTCCTTTCTTTTTGGGTTAAATTGCAAGAAGTTTGCTGTTCTATAGAATTAATTTTATCGATAAAAACAAGCACACACTCATATATATATATATATATATATATATATATATATATATATATATATATATAATGTAGCCTATCTTACATTTTACTTGCTTTGATTCTTGAGTCATCTTTCAATCTGCACCTTTTTGGTAGGGCAGTACGTTGTCTTAATTAACGTATAACAAGACTTCAAGGCAAGTTATGCTTTTAGCTACGGCATACAAAGCAAATACATCTCCTGCAGTAGATATTTGAGCATGTAAATGATACAATATATTAAAATTTGTTTTATTCTACTAAACATTCAGACTGGCATAGCAAAATGCACTTTTAAAGGTCTGCTCTATCTACTTGCCATACATATATTTAAACGTGACATAAGGATTAGCTAAGCAGTGCAAACGAGTTCAAGCCTGCAACCGTTAAGAAATCAGCTTACTTTTAAAATAGATCGCTGTTACTAATAAAAATTCCCACTCAAATGCCAATTTAACTTGCTGACCTCATTCAAGCTCAAAGTTATTTCAGCAAACATACTGTCAGTCGATTCTATTCCTGCCTTAAATGCAAGCTGCTATTTTTGAGAAACGTGAGATAATAAGTTTTTTTCAGTTTCACGATCGAGGAAATATTATTGATTAGTGCGATGCATAAATTTCTATGCAGCCAATTTAGAAAAGAGATGCAGCAGCGTTATAAACGAAGACAAAACACAAATATATATATATATATATATATATATATATATATATATATATATGTGTGTATAATTTGATAAAAGAATGGCATTTAGACCTACAGTAGTTTAGTCTTACTTATATTAAACATAACTGAATTTTTTTCCAGGAAAGTTATATGTCGTATCGACTATGACTTTGCGTATTGTCTCGGTGTGCCTAAAATGTTTTTCTAAATCGTTCGTTTCGTGGGTGATAGCTGCAATTAAGTATATTTGTTTTTAGTTGTTTTACTGTCTTGAACATGAGTTTTCCTTTCAAGAAACATTAAAATATTACTGACATTTTTAAGAATTTATACGCTTTTATTCTCTATTTGATTCTATTTCCAATGAATGGAATATGACTATTTGGAAAGATTCAAATTATTGTCAGATATCAGTATGATTCTTTTAAAAATTATAGATTAATCGTGATTTGATACTGGTTAATCGGGTTTTCTTTCAAATATAACCACAAATTTATTGTGACTGCAGATAGTCTTGCCAGTTTGTGCCACTTGTGTAAATATGGGATCTGTCGAGGCTAATTCTGGCAATACTTGACGAATTATCAATAATGACGAAACTAATCTATATAAAAATTGTCTTTGCGATCATATGCGACAGTGATTTTATACTTTCAATATATATATATATATATATATATATATATATATATATATAATCAGACTACTACCATAAGAATTTATTCGATATCACCTCCACATATGACGTGGTTTCTATTCTTTGATAACAAATCGATGGTGGCTCGTTAAAACTAAGTGAAAAGAGATACCATGAGGACTACAAACGAGGAACATGCTAACCATAACATAAGTCAGTGTATGACTTAAAATTGCGTATGGTGTACGTCAGAATTGGCGCATTGGACAGATTTCAAGACTCCAAAACAAATGTATACTGGTTATCCCAAATACTGGAAAGAACATAACGAGCTTCAATTGAAGACAAACCAGTCTATCTTATGATTTGCCTTCAGCTACTTATTCAATGACAAGTTTACCACAAAATGAATATTATCAAAAACCCAATATCATAAACACACACAAATATATACATATAAATATTTGAAATGAGGAATGATATTCAATTTTTATATGCTTTCAATGAATGGAATTTGATAATACTGTTGCATTGATTTTTACTTGCGGAAACATACAAACACATTGATATGAAAAGAGATTTGCTGTCAGCTGGTCCGTGTGAATTTAAACAGCAGCTGAGCGTCATTCATATTTATCGAATTTGCTTAATTCTCGTTCATAATTGAAAAATCTTTGTCTAATTATTTAACACACATTACACCATTTATTCTTTGTCAATTTTCCTAATTAAAAAGTGCACAGATGAACACTTGCAACGTTTATAGGCTAACGGAAGCTGAGAAAATCCGTATAAGTCAATAAATTTACTGCAAATGGCATTTCATTTATTTATGTTCAATATCGATTATTACATCAAGCTGAAAATTGTTATTTGCTTTAATTTAATGGGGGACTAATAATTAGAGCAAGTGGTGTGCCTTTCATTTAACTATTTGTTTTAACTGACACGTTATTCTACAATTCGAACATTCACTGTTTTCTATATTGATTAAAAAAGAATGCAAAATTGTGTATAATGATTCATCTTTTGGAAAATAGTGTCTGGAGATTGAAAGATAGAGGAAATAATAAACTCCATAAATTGTTTAAAAACGTCGACCATGATAGGAGAAACAATAAACCACTTTGTTTAATGAATTATGTTAGCTTAGAAATATTTAAAGATTTGCACATATTTAAATCAATTTACTCATAAGTAGCCATATTTTTTAAATTTAATTGTGCATAAATTTTTTCAGTTTTATCTTGTGTTCGAAAGGTATAGATTGTTCACTAATTCAGTATTTTCATCAATGCTGATCACGAACTGTTTTAAAAATGACTTGAAATTATAGTTGCGTGGCGAGCATATTTTGGCTCTTCTAGTAAGTCCTTATCGGGTGAATAAAATAAAATGATGTTTAGATTATAAATGAATAGTGGTGGGACATGCAAGCAGCGAAATTTACATTTCTTACATTCCTCGTTTTGATAGAAGCGTTACTTTGCAAAATCGGATGTAATTAAATCTATTGCTTTGTGTCAAAATAGATTTTCCTATATATGTCCATAAGTAAACTCTTTTAGATGAGATTTCGATCGGATATACCGGTTGCCATATTCTCGATTCGAAAGAAATACATTAAAATACTGAATACAACATTTTGACAGTAAAAAGCTAAATTGTGCTTCAACAGCAAAATATGTCCATTCTCTACTATTAAGCTGTCGATAGTACGCGCTTTCATTCCTGATTTTATTTTGTTCAGCTACAGTGCAATCGGCCGCGTAGAATGGAAAAATCATTAAGGTTGCCATAGAGTAGATGTTTAACATTGCTTTTAATAATATTCAAGCAACATATTAAATAAAATTTTGCGGTCTAGAAATAGGCATAATTGTGTGCGAATCGCTGGCTACCAAAGCCAACGTCGTAGCATTAATTAATTGGAAGGCTCGCTATCATCACCTGCAATATGCTCATAAATAACCATTACGAACGAATATCTTATCAAATTTCAACTCAGTTAATCAATTCACAGCATTCCGGCATATTAAAAATAAAAGTAGCACTCGTATAGTAGAAGAAGCGTTTCCAAAATCTATACAACAACACTTTAAGGCTGTTTACAAATCGCTTCCAATGGAATTTGTTTTATATAGCCTTTATCTAATGAACAGTTTATTATAAAAATGAAACCAATCAACGCTTTTTTAATAATGCGATTTAGCCATTTATTTAGGCAAACAATGATCCGGGGATGAGCAGAACGGATGCTTGTATCTGATTATTGGCTAGCTCTCAGCAAGACGGATATCCAATTTAGAGTATGTGCAGTTTTCTGGTAGGTTTATCATTCTACGAGTGCAGGAAGTGCCGAGTTTGTTGACGCTTGGTAAAATAACAGGTAGGTGATGTTGTGCAAGACAAGGTATCCGTAAGTTTATCGAGAGTTTTACATTTTGTGGTGTAAATTAGATTGAAATATCGATCGGAGATTTAAATTTCGTGCAATCTGTATGAAGCTTATTAATCTTTGATTTTTAAATTTAAGTTTCAAAAAATGATATTATCATTATTTTAAAAGGAAAATAATTTTCTAAATGGGGCATAATTTGATTAGAATTAAAATTCTTTAAATCAAGCTTGCGAGCGTGCTATAAATACTAGTTCAATTGTATGCAATCAGTCGACGATCAACATAACAAAACTACCGTCAGTGACAGGTATCGACCCGTTTCGACCTTCCATGTTCACAATCATATTACGAAGGTAAACTTAATAGAGAGAGGATCAAACCGCAATGCATATATATATATATAAAAGTTAATGTTCGTGTTTGCTTAGAAATTTAGCAGGTGAAATTGCACAATGTATGCAAATCTACTAGAGGTTTGAGTCGTATATCTAATTATGAATATGCATTGCGGTTTGATCCATGCTGGACAGTTTGCCGTCGTACTCCAATGATGAGCACAGAAAGTCGAAACGCGTCATTACGTGTGGCTGACGGTAGTTTTGCTATGTTTTTCATCGACTGGTTAAATAAAATTGGATTGGTTTTATATCAATCTAGCGAACTTGATCTAAAGAATTGTTAGCAACATCCGCGCAATCACTGATTATTTCAAAGTATTCAAATTGTTTTTCGCAACGACAAGCTAAAATGTATTTAAATACCGTTTGTTGCGGAGAACTAATATATATGCAAGTATGTTTTAGGTGTTGCGAAACTAGTAACAAATTATTTCAGTTGTGACCAGAAGGATAATCCAAAGACAGCATGAACGGGAAGTATAATCTCGTGCACATTCGTTTCGTGCTTACTGGCGACTCATCAGTAGGAGCCGGTATTACGCTAATTCATATGTGTTTTAGAATAAAAAAAGACATAAAACGCTAATCTAGTGTAAAAAATAGGAAGCATTTCCCATTGCGACAGCTGCTTAAATTGTTGTATCAAAGCTAAATATATTATTAGGAAGACAGTGAGGTCTAATTGAGATTACGTAATTTAGAGAGAGATCTAAACACATTTTATTTAATTGCATGAATATCTCAAACAGGGATGCAACTTAAAATTTTTCCTTAAAAATAAGAGCTCGAATAATATGTTTTAAAAAAATCTTTAAAGTCTAAATATGTCGTAAACGAAATGTCGACTAACAAAGGTGAACGTAATATATTCGTTTAATTATATTTAAAAACAATCCTATTTTAAGTTTGTTTTAGAATTCTAGATTTGATAATATTCGTAGTCCCATTCCAACATTAGTACCGTTCCGTGCCATTTAGCCGAAATTGATTCGGTAAAGAATGCTATCTAATTAAAAATTTGATTAATGACATAACGAAGAATAAAGAAGAGGCGTCTAAAACACCCAAATTTAATGCAGCTAATCTACGCGTGGTATATTGGGTACCTCATTTGATGTTAACAACAATTAAAGAAATGGGCTGTTCAGGGCGACCTCAAATATTATTCCTAAATAAACATGACCATTTTGTCGATCAGCTGACGTGGACCGATAGATGAAATTGATTTTTTCTGTTTGAGACTTACCGAAAACGTTAACAAGAATGAGTTAACAATATTGGAAGCGTTGTGTGCACACATTTTGTAGCTTAAATAAATAAAGTAGAAAGTAAATATTCGTGTCTGAACTGGAGATAATACAAATACACGATGGCATGGCATCATAAGTAATATTTTCTTTCTGTTTTAAACTTTCCTTACAAAAATTATGTACATATCAAATTAAAAGAATGGATCGGCCATGTCTCCACGGTCTGTAAATGTACTGACAACCAAAAACAAGTGAGCTATTTACCATTTTACACTATGCCATGTTACCGTTCCGACTGAGCTTACCATTTGACACATGAAGAACCGTTTTACAAATATATCGCCAAAGTCAAACTCGTCCATTGACGGTGTCTTCAAAACAGATTGCACGTCTCCAACTAGACCACCAGGGGCTCTTGGAGTGGCTTAAAGTGGAGAAGAGAACATAAAGCACTCGCCCTGAGTTGACTATGTGAAACAACTGCTTCTATTATCTGATATAATTTAGTTTTTTGCACAGGGAAATAGAAATATGGATATATTTTGAGTAACTAATATATATCCTGTAGTGGAGATTTTATTCAAATTATTTTGATTAGCATACAAAATCACATTATGTTTGAATGACAGAAATGTGCGTAAGGATTTTTTAAGCTTGCAACAATTTATACACATACTACAGTGAACTTCTTTTAATTTAAGCTTGAATTCTACAATCTGTTGGTAGGGCTGGATTTAATAGGTCAGGTGTAGCCCAATATATCCTTCATTAGCTATTAACTTCTTTCTCTATTGCACTACTTCGCATTCAAAAGTTTCACTTGCTATGATTTCGTTTAGACTAAAATCCAGTGAACAGATCACGATATTGCGGTACAAGTAAAACTAGCTTAGCCACGTTTACATGTTTAAGCGTTCAAAAGTACTTGTTAATAGTGGCGCCTGTATGTCTAAATATTTAGGAGGTGAGATTTTTCGAGTCTGTCACATAAGAACTTATTACTATTTAATTCTATTGTGTTATCCGATTGTCGAATAAATATTTTCCAATCAAACGTTTTCTGTTAAACTGTCAAATTATTGAAAATGTATGCACTGACATGTTTTCTACAATTCGTCGAGATCATCATCCCATTTGCTATGTAGATCATTTGAAAATGTTTCCGGTTTCGTACAATTCACCTGTTTAATATTATACAGGGCTTTGTGACTTTCAGAACTTTGGTTAGCGATGCTTACCTGCTTTTAAAATTTTCTGAGGACAGAGCATTACAGAAATTAGAAGCCTGCAAAAAACATGTCACCTTTGGTTTAGCTGTTCTTTAAATAAAAATGCAAGCTTGAAGATAACACCAATCTCATTGTATTTCACCATTCGTCGAAGGATATAGCAAAACGACTGGTTAAGTTCAATCAGATTATTGCTTACATCAAGCTCGCAAACATGATTTAAAGATTTGTTACCACCACCCGCGCCATCAATAATTGTTTAATTGAATTAGCTAGTTCTTTATTATCGTATGTAAAATATAATCATTTTGAATTGAATTGGCAAAACGAGAAAACCATTGGTTTGCTGTGTTTACATTCTTTGCAGAACAAATGATACAATGCGAGAAAATGAAAATTTCATACATTCTTGATGCCTTCAAAAATAGATAATGGCTAGAATAAAATTAAAGGAATTAAGCCGACAATTGTTACAATGGTGCTGGAAAAGACAGTTGTTTCAACTTTTGGTATCATATTTAGCTAAGGTTGTGAAAAATCAATAAGCGTAGTAAAGTTGTTCATACTTAAAAAGGAAAAAAATTAAAAATATTCAAAGCATTTCCTTGAATAGAAAAATAAAGCATCTTTTGTTTAAATTTACAAAATTCTGAATTAATAGCTGTTCTTCAAGTCTTCATTAAATTTAGGGTCATAAAAACTTATTTTTACCTTATTTTATCTGTTAGAATAAAATATCCAGAATTCCTCTGATACGTGGTAACATTTTACTAACTCTACAATCACCAAGGCTCCTGTTTGTAAAAATAAGCAGGCAAAACAATAAATACAAGTAAAACCGAGTCAAATGAAATACCAGGATGTATATAATTGAAAGATTGTAAAGTTATGTTTAGCAATCTCGACCAAAATGGCCATTATTCATTTTGTTATTAACGTGTTTTCTCCTCCCAATATATACTGTGTAAGAATAAAAATATGAATTCTGTGAATTTTTTCTACGACGCTTAATGCGAACATCCTTTGTTACTTCAGCATTTGTTGTCAACGTCTAGACTTCATCCTTCGGTTAAATGGCAAAAATTGAGAAGGAGAAAAATTTTGTGTAAAAAACAATATGTTGGTTAAATAAGCATAAGCTATCTTCGGATTACTTTATTACTAATTATGAGTAAGTGACAAAATTGCTCGTTTATTCTACAAAACATTTACAAAATATTTGTAAACGGAATGTTTTTAAAGTATATTTTTAAATTTTTTCTCGTTGGCGCAATATTCTTTTCGTGGTACAATGAAGCAAATTAAATACAAAGTTTATTATGTTCTAAAAATAGGACATTTTAATGTTGTCTTAGAGAAAAATAAAAGAATAAGTTAAAATTACTCAATTTTCAAAGAAAAATATTTGACTAAAACGTTTAGTAGAACAAGATTATTTCCAAGTTAAACCGTTCAGTTTAGTAAATGTTGAAAATGTGTTTGTCAATCAATTATTGAAAAAAATGTTTCATGAATTGCATTTCATAAATAAAAATGGCTTGCAATTATTGATTTAGCCTTCATAGATGCTATTCCAGCTATTTTTAGTCATCAAAAGACAGCATTTAGCTCTTCCTTAACTTAATCATTCCACTTAGTAATACAATTTTGTTATTTATGAAAGTATTTATTATTTATTATCATATCCACGAATGACAGAAATTGTTTGTAGATTTGCAGCTTTAGTTTCATAATATATAGAATCGCCTGTTATCCACTTTAAGTCGTAAAAATTCAATTATAGTCAATTGACCCACGACGTTACGAATTGAATTTTCTCGCCTCATAATCATATATTCAATAAAATTATCTTACAAATCACAAAATTTATTTTTGAATTTTTTATTGTTGCTCACATCAATATCTACAAAAAATGGTTATTAGCAATATCTTAGAATTTGTAAGTAAATTATATGTAACCCAAATGAATTTTCGATCTTGAAATATTCAATAATAACATTAATGCTATTACCAAACATCATAAAACAGTATTTCCTCCACCATTTTTTAAGCTTGACAATCGACACTTCATTCAAATAAGTGTCTGTGTGACCATTATGCGTTCAAGCTAAATTTATGACATTTTACTAATAGCCTATATATATATATATATATATATATATATATATATATAATATATAATATATAATTTGACGTTGTGCTTGTCGATGACAATGGAAGTTGAAAACGCAGAGTAATTTGTAATTGAATGTATCATTGTTTTGTTTATAACATGTAAATCATATTAAACTAGACGCAAGGAATTTTTGCTTTCATTTTATATGGTTCTTATACAGATAAATCGTTAAACTACGAGCTTCTGCACTTAATATTTGATTTCCTTTCAGAGTCAATAACAACGGGAAGCCAACGAATATTTTCGTAAAATATGTTAGTAAACATGGCTAATCGATGATATTTTAAAATGGATGTTTTCAGTTTAATTTTCTGATGTAAAATTAAAACCATGCCTCAATTTTCAAGATATTTTATGTTCATTAAAATATAACAATAATAATTAAAGACCAAAAAGTAAACTGGTGATTTAGTGCATTGAAATTAAATATTTAACAAGACTAACATACTTTGAAGATACCTGTCATAATCTCTCCATTTTTTTACCAAAGGTTTTAACAAGGTCAAATTTAAACTTTAAAAACATTAATGCATATACATGTTTTTTTCTGCTGAGTATTTTAAAAGGCAAGCTATATTTCGATACGAAAAAAAGACAGCATCAGAGATCAGCCATGTGTGAACAATTTTTTAGCAAACACTAATTGATTGTAAGCCATGAATTTTAGTGAATCTAATGCTAAATTTATCCATATTTAACGCATTTATCGATAGAAGTACCTTTATATCCTTATGTACAAAAGTTATTAATAAAATTCAGAGTACATTTACCATGTATAAAATAAAATTTATTTTATCAGATACCTGAACCATTTTTCTTTCCTTTTATACTCGAGTGACTAAAAATATAAATATGCACAGACAGACAAATAAACATATATATAATTATATATATATATATATATATATATATATAATTATATATATATATATATATATATATATATATATATATATTGAAAGGCAAATCAAACAGCAAAATTTATTTCGAAGAGATTGAAATAAAAGAACAGCCAATCAATTGCGTGCATCATCTCTATTTCCAACTCAATGCACGAACATGCTTTTTCGGCATCCATAAATCAGGCTGTAATTTTTTTCGCGTTTGCGGTTGCGCAATATGTCATTGAAATCTCGCATGCATTTAAGATAATTAATAGATGCAATAGAAGAAATGAACTGGGGGTGATGCACGCAATTGACTCGTTGTTCGCTAATTTCACACACCCTTTCTACGTTTCTATTTTATTTTTGTTTTTCCTTTATATATATATATATATATATATATATATATATATATATATATAGCGTTTTGGAACGAAACAATTCTTGTATCAAGTAATCTTTATTTTTATGTCTACACATGGGTAGAGTACTGTGAATTATATTAAAGCTCGCATTCTAAAAGAAACTATTAATACTTATACAGAACTTATTTGTTCAATATATCCAGTAAAAAGAATTCCAGATAAATGCCAAAGAATACTGTCTGTCTATTGTGGAAGCTTAACAAAATATTTGGAAATCCACCGGGTTTGGAGTGAGATATTTTTGTAAAAATAATTGAGCAACCGACATTACCTGTGAAGTACAATGTATGCACTACTACAAGAGATACAAATCGTATATATAATTTTTCTTTGCTAAAATATACATTGTCCTTTGACCTGTGTTATTCAGAATTTAATTGTAATTTTATGATGGTGACGCAAGTTTGAAACGCGTTAATACCTGCGACTGGCGGTATTACTTTTATGTTGTACGATTGTTTACATAAAATGGGATTAGTGTTTATATCAAGCGCGCAATTTTTTATTTAAAGAATTGTAACCACAACCAGCGCACTCACTGTATCGATTTTATATATGTGACGAAAGCTGAAACATGTTTATGTTCGTCACTGATTAGGAACTGTGCAGCCGACATTAGCCATCAAATAAAATTAACGAAAGATTATTAGATGTAAGATTCACGTATCTAATTTTAGTTTTTTATATATTCTGTTCGGTTTGATTTTCGCTAGTTAATTTGTTATTGTACTCTGCTGATAATAACGGAAGGTTGAAATGCGGATATACCTGTGACTGACAGAATTATTTATACGTTTTGCGACTGGGTAGATTAAATTCGTTTGTCGTTTATATCAAGCAAACAAACTTGATGTAAATTATTCTCACCACTGCCAGCGAAATCAATGTTTGTCGAACGGTATGGATTGTAAACATGTGGCAAAAACAGAAAAATATTAATATATGTCACTTCATAGAAAATTTGCAGTCAACATTAGGTGCCAAATAAAATTCTCGATAGATCATTAGAGGTGAGGTACGCATATCTAGTTTTTTTCCTTATACTGTCATTGTGGTTTGACTATCGCTAGACAGTTTTCCGTCGTACTCTCAGGATGATCACGGAATATGTAAACGCATCAGTACAAGTGACTGGCGATAAATTTGCTACGTTGTGCGACGACAGGTTAAATAAAATGGGTTTGGTTTTAAGTTCAACCTTGCAAACGTGATTTAAATAATTTTTACCACCACCCGCGAAATAAATTATTGTTTAACTATGTGACCCATATAAATGGCGAAAGCTGAAAAAAGTTAGTGTTCGTGACTTTATAGAAATTGTGGAGCTCTCATTTCCGGTCATTAACAATGTTTGCCAGACTACTAGAAGTGAGAGCCGCGTATCTAATTTTGCTTTCCTATGTAGTAATTGCGGTTTGATTCTCACTAGTCCGTTTTCCATCGTATCTGATGATGATCATGGATTATCGAAACACGTCAGTACGTATGACTGACGGCAGTTTTGCAATGTTGTAAGACGACTGGTTAAATACAATTGGATCGGTGTTTACTTCAGCTCGAAAACTTGATTTAAAGCGGTATTACCACCACCCACGCAATCATTGATTGTTTTGTCGTATGTAATCCATATATATATATGGATATAAGATATGTATATATGTAACACCCATATGTAAGGCGAAAGCTATAGAAAGTTATTGTTTGTGAGCGCACAGATATTTGGCAGCCTACATTCGAGTCAAGTACAATTTATGCGGGGCCAATAGATTTGAGTGCCGCATACCTAATTTTGGTGTCTCTATTTATGCATTGTGGTTTTATTATTGCCGGTCGGTTTTATTTCCTATTCTGACTTTGCTAATGGATGGTCGAAACGCGTTAGATCGTGCGTCTGTTGGTTTTAGTTCTATATTGTGCGACTAGTTAATATTAATGTGATTTGTATTTATATCAAACTCTTCAAATTTATTCAAAACAAGTTTACCACAATCTTTGTAATCAATGATTGTTTAACTGTACGTCTTGTATAAATGTGCCAAAAGGTGGTAATAGTTAATGTTCGTGACTGTATAGTAATTATGCAACCAGCATTTTCTGTGAAGTACAATATATTCTATAGTAATAGAGGCACTAATCGCCTATCTAATCTTGCTTTTTATACATATACATTGCCATTTTGACATAAATTGTCATTTTGCCGTCGTGCGTTGCTAGCAATTATAGGAGGTCGTTTAATGTGACTGGTATTAATTTTGATAAATTTTGTGACTCTTTTCATATAATGGAATTAATGTTTACGACAAGCTCGAACATTTGAACTGAAGAATTTTTACCTGCACTAAATATTCAATTAATAAGCTGCTACTTTCTATTTGACGTAAAATAATGTATTCGGTTTGAATATTCCAATCAAAGATGCTGTCATTATGGAATATTAAATCTTCTACCTTGGATATCTTGATGATTATTTTGTTTATTTCTAACCGTTTCAAATACTTCCAACAAAGGCATGGAATTTTTATTTATTTACATCAATCTCGCAAAATTGATTTAAAAAATTCTTACCACCAACAACGCAATTGATTTTCGCTTAATTGTGTTGCCTATATATGTAGATTTGGCGAAAGCTGCAAACAGCCAATGTTGTTGACTTCATAGAACGTGTGCAGCCAACATTTCCAGTCAAGTTTAATGAATGCGAGACTGCGAGATGTGAGAGCCGCATATCTAACTTTGATTTTCATATATATATGCAATGCGGCTTCATCCTCGCTAGTCAGTTTGCCGTCTTACTCTGATGGTGATCATGGAAGGTCGAAACGCGTCAGTGCGTGCGACTGGCGGTAGTTCTGCCTTGTTGTCCGGCGTCTGGTTAAACACAATGGGATTAGTGTTTACTTCAAGCTCGCAAGCTTGATTTATATAATTGTTACCACAACCCGCGAATCAATTTTTTGTAAATTGTAGGCATGTTATGACATGTCTAAATTATTAACTTAGTTAATTAACATCTTATTGTTTGTAATCCTTACGAAATATATTATTTATTAGAATTTGAGTTAGCTAAATTAATAAAATATATTGAAATTTAATCTTCAATCTTGGAATTATTTTATCCGAAGATTGAGTCGGAATGTATAGTAGTTAAAAGAAATTTAGTTTACAAATTATCACTATAGCTTCTCAATTGATACGCGGATTGTTCTTGTAAATAAATGTATTTTCGGTGAGATGTGGCATTTTTTGGCGAAGTTAAGAATTGTATTAAGCTTTATACGTACATTAAGTTCTACAGCGAAAAAAATTAATTTATTCTTTCTGTGACGCACTTAATGTATGCTCTTATTAAAATAAAAGTTTCCGGACTTTGGAAAACTTCATTAACATGATTGGCAGGTCAGTGTAAAATAGCAAAACTCACATTAGTCCCATGTACGGAGGCGATTTAAATTTTAGGGCTACCAACAGTGTAAGACGGTGAATTGGAATGCCCGCTGCCCAATTACAATGCAGCTCTCGCTTTGTTCACTAAAGTTATTTAATGAAATAATCATCAATGCGCGAGTGATGATAACTATTGCTCGCATCAATTAATATGACTAGAAAAAACAAATCAATCCCACTTCTTAAACCAGAAATGCAACATTGCATAATGATTGTTACACATAGAAATTGGCAATTTTGTGTTCTGATGGTTATCATCAGAGCACGAGGGCAAAATAACTGTTGAGGATCAACGGTAATATACACATAATTTATTGAAAAGCGAATATGCAGCTCTTACGCAGATTAGTCTTCAAACATTGAACGGTAAAATAAGATCGGTCGCGTTCATAAATATTTTTGATTATACCTATAATGAATCTTTTGCCATATTAAAATTAGGCATTCAATTGAGCAGTTATTTGTCAGAATTGTGATAAGTATTAATGTTATAACATATGCAGATTTGTGATAAACACCAAATTAAATTTTAATCAGTTGTCCTATGTAGCAAAAAAACAGTTGCTCATACAAACTGACATTTTTAGTTTTTTTTGCTCTACCTCAAAGCGCGATGGGAAACGAGCAGACAATTATCATTTCACAATATGTACATATGCCGCGTTTTAACAAAACTTCAAAATAACGCTCCATTACATATTAGCTAAAGTAGCAACTTCTATATATATATATATATATATATATATATATATATATATATATATATATATATATATATATATAAGTAAACAGGCTGGAATAAATTGGTTTTATGATGTCAATGTAAACTACACATATCATTAAAAAACTGCGTTTCATTATGTAGAATTTGTAGTTGTGCATCTGGCCAGATTGACTAACTATCTACATCAGTGTATAGCAGTTTAGATTTATATCAAACAAAATGACAGACGATTGAATGCTTTCACTAAAGATTCATCGACTTAACTGAAACGTCCACTATTTACTCGTTTGCTTATTCACCTTTAGGTTTATGTATACATATATTGTGTTTTTATTGGTTGGACCCACATAGAAGACTTTCTATTTTATTTTCAGTTGGAGAATGAGTTAATTTAGCTTATGTGAATACAAAAACGTGAACCGGTCGCGGCTTATCCGAGCGTGCATTGTCTATAGCATTTGTTCGTTTCATTTTTTAGGCGTTTATATACAAATAAAATTTCTGCTTTCAACCACATAGATTACTGTATTGAAATCTTCAGAACATTACCTACTTCCATATATGTGCCGAACTGCTTGGCTTAATTACCCCTGCACCCTAATCAAAGTTCGTTTTGTACGTCACACATTTGTTCATTCAATCGAGATTAGATAGTATCTTGCATTAAGGCTGAATGCAGTTGTTTATGATTTGAGATGATGGCTGAAAGAGCTGTTGATAATAAACGCACAAAAATTAATGCCCCGTGTTTAAAAATAATAAGCTAAATGTCACAAGATTTCTCATAATTACATGTTCGCAAATCGATGTAAGTCATTATAAACTAGTCCAATTAGTAGAGCATACGGCTGACAGCGTGAGAGGACAAAACATTCGATGAGGCCAGTTGCCGGTGTAGGGTTGTTGCAATCTCATTCTTAATTACAAGACTGCCACAAGGTTAATTTTATTATTTATTCGAGAAGTTATAATGTAGACTATAAACAGTATACAATATATAAAACCTAGGAAGAGGAGAGTTTGCACACAATTTTCTAAGCTTTAGTTTACTACAGAGTATTAAAAAGGTTCTAGATAAATGTAAGACACCAAGGCGTGATGTTGAATTGTCTAAATTATTTTATTGCCTGTTCAGACTTCTCAAGATATTGCAATTGTATATTAGGCGTTGCGCACCTAGTAACAAATTGGTTTAAATATGACGAGAAGGATAAACCAATGATTTAATTCCATGTGCACATTCGTTTCGTGCTTACTGGCAACTAATCAGTAGGAGCCGGTTTTACGCCCCTTTCCAACTATATATTTAGGTGAGGAATGTGAGAAAATATGACGTTTAAATCTCCTATACGAATGTGTAAACCTGCAGTAGTGAAGCTAACTTCACATAAAGTCTTCGACAATTCAAATCACTATTTATAATATACATACAAAGTCTGTAAAGGATACCAGCACTATGGCTATTCTGTTAGTATCCGATAACAACATTATGGTACCGAAAACGTAAATGTTACCACCACTATGGTTGCTGAGTTAGTTCATGGTACCCACAGAATTGATTTCAATGAAAACTAAAGTTCACCAAAATAGAGAATTTTAAATTCGTATAGGAGATTTTACCGCACTTTTTCCCACTTTCCTCGACGAAATATATAGTAGATAAATTATTTAATACCGGCTTCTTCTGATAAGTCGCCAGTAAGCAGGAAACGATTGTATATTAGATTATACTCTCCGTCCAAATGTTCAAACTGGTCGTTCTAATACTGTCTGTACAGCGCAAGCATAAGTCGTTGGTCCTTATGTCTGTGTTTGCAATAAGCTATCACGATAAACGCACTGCTTAATGTCGCAGGCAATAACAAAAAATCTAGTCAGTTAACGCGCGCGTTTTTGTTAAATAAAACGAGAAAAATACTATAGTTGAAAAATTAAATGGCTAACTACAAATGAACATTTATCGTAGCTAAACAAAATAATGGCAATCAATCAAATTAATTATCATTTTAAAAATATAGCTAACTAAATGAAGGGATAAAAATGGTATTGGAAAACCAATTTAAAAATGTGACTATCGGAGAGGACGGACATAGTTTTAAAGATAGCATCACTATTCTCGTGGTTGAGCAGGCTAATACGAAAATATTAATAGCCAAAAAAATTTTAGTATACCAATCAAGAATGGTAAATAATGTATAAAACCAATAGTAATTGTTGATTTTCCCATAGAAAACTAAAAGCAAAAAAATCGGGTAAAACGTTAAGTTAGTGTTATTCGATAGCAGTCGTTATGGCTTCTATAATTAAGATTTTTATAAAAATTGAAACAAATTTTATGCAGGGTGTTTATCAAGAGGTGACCCTCGAGAATATATTACGTTAATTGTATATCTGTTACGTAAATTAAGGCTATTTAATGTGTTTAGACTTAATTGGTAACATTACCGTAAGCACAGTTTGGAGCTTTTATCAGTAAGTTAGGTTGTTTCAGTTAATTACAGTTTAAAAACTTACACGCGAGGAGATTAGGCATAATTTTGCTTTAAAATATTCCACTACAAATGACCACATTAGATTTGCATAAATTATGCCAAAACTTATTCTGATTGTGCTGCATTTCATAGTTAGGTCTCTTACATTTGAAAGGGAATTTTAATTGCTTGTTGCTTTATAAAAACGAATTCATCTGCAATTGATCGTATACTGCGGTATCCTTGACACGCCAACAATGCCGAATACTGAAAATGCCAGTATTGCTAAAATAGCGCATTGTTTCTGTTGACAAGTGGGTATGCACTTTATGAGCTATAATGCCATCTAAAAGAATTTTAATAGGTGCAATGACGCAGGAAATTGCGCAGATTAATATCTTGATGCATCCAGGATATTCACTCCCACACTGACTAGTCATTAGAGTAAAAGCGAATAAAGGAGACTCGCATTGGCCTTCTCCAATTTAAACTTCTTTTATCTGTTATTTATTTAAATCAATTTTGCGAGCTTGAAGTAAACACCAATCAAATTGTATTTAACCAGGCGTCGAACAACATAACAAAACTACCGCCAGTCGCAACGCACTGACTGATCATCATCAGAGTACGACTGCAAGCTGACTAGCGCGGATCAAACCGCATTACATATATACAGAAAGGAAAATTAGATATGCGGCTCTCACCTATAGTAGTCTTGCATAAACTTTGCGTGACTGGAAATGTCGGCTGCACAATTTCTATGCAGTCACGAACATTAACTGTTTGTAGGTTTGGCCACACACATATATATAGACAATAAAGTTAAACAATAATAGATTGTACGGGTGGTGGTAACAATTATTTAAATCAAGTTTGCCAGCTTGAAGTAATCACTAATACTCTTTTATTTATTCCGATGACTGGTTAAATAAAATGGGATTGGTGATTACGCCTAACTCGAAAACTTGATTTAAATAATTGTTACCACCACTCGCGCAATCAATTATTAATGTTTAATTACATTACCTTTTTATCTGTGTTTGATTTTCCTATAGAGTTAGTGATCAGAATATTTCACAATTGGGAATATTTTCAGTAAATTGTTTGCATATATCAATGTTTATTTCCTTATGGATTATATATATATATATATATATATATATATATATATATATATATATATATATATTATATGTCCATGCCTTTTTAATTTAACACAGTATTCTTATAATTAGGAAAACAAAACACACAAATAACAAAGTGGATAAAGGCCATTTATTTCGTGAATACTAATCATCTCTTATACAATCATACATATTTATACATTTTGGGTTTTCAATTGATTATGCTAGTGGTAACAAATCTGACTCGTTTTTACTTCTGTTTCTTGTTTTGGCTGGTTGGTGAGTGTGTATGCGTTTGTGTTTGCATGTAAAGGTCATTCTCGCTTGAGAATTAACCATTTGTGCGCATTGTTCACTGTTACATATACAAGTGCTATTTTTCCCAGTATAGTTGATCGTTTCACCTTGTTGCGCAAAGTTGTCGTTTCCACATGGTAACAGCGCCAGTGTGGATTGCAGTGTTAAACGCTCACATTGTTTGGAGACTTCTGTCATCGTATGCGCCTCTGTTATTTCCACTTCAGTTTGTTGCCAATCCGATTGTATGTTTGTTGATTCTAGTCGAGGGCCTGTTTGTTCTTGACTGGATACTAGTAGATTGTTGTTGAATTTTGTTATTCTTGGCCAGTCGATAAGAATATCATGTTGATGAAACTTTTGAATATTAAGGTCAGGTGCTTGTTGTTTTATGTAAAGGGCTTCATAGATAAATAATAATTTTTCTGATTTTGCTTTATGTAGAATTGTGAAATTGGTCGAATTGACAGGGTGCCCCGTTGCCAATATATGATCGGAAATAGCTGATTTTCCTGACGGTGCCAAGCCTTTGTTAATCAATTTCTGTGGCAAATGTTGCTGGATTCTGCTTATCAATTGCTTCTTCGTACGTCCGATATATGTGCTACCGCACATACATGAGAATTTGTAGACTATGAATGATTTGGAGAGAATTGGCAATTGATTTTTGGCATCCAACCTCATGATTCTCTGTGTACTAAATGTCATATTAACTTTAACACTGGGAAAGTTGTCCTTAGTTATTCTATTCAGCCGCCGTGCAATTATTGAGGCTGGTACGTCGCCTCTAAATGGTAAGTTTAGGAAAACCTGCTTGACGGTATCCTCTCTAGTACAAATCTGCCGTGGTCTGATGTTGACATCAAGTAAAACGCTCTGGGTAGTTGTTCATTAGCAAACTTTTCCTGAGGTAGCCCAGTTCTTCCATAATCTTGTGTTCAGAAGCAGATCTTCCTGATTCTGTTTGCTAGGATTGTTTTACTAAGTGTTTTTGTGGGATTTTGGCACACTACTATTGTAGTGAATGTATTGTCCGGTGAAAGTGGATTTTCTATGTATGACCAGTGTCAAATCTCCGTTTGCTTCTCAGTAGAGGTTTTGATGTCAAGGAAAGGAAAACTGTCGTCTTTCTCTACCTCGAGAGTGAATTTGATGTCTGGATCGACTCCATTTGCTTGTTTGAGGATTTCGGAAGGGTCTGCTGCTTCTGAGATGAACAACAAGATATCATCTACATACCTTTTGTAGAGTGCGCACTGGTCAATTATACCTTTTAGGCTCGTTTTTTCCAGGTGATACATGTATACATCTGCCAGGAGGGGTGCGATGCAACTTCCCATAGCTACACCATTGATCTGGCGGTAGTATATCCCTTCGAATGTAAATTGCACGTTTTTAGTACATGCTAATATGAGGTCTTTGATGTCATTGGTGTCTATAGGGAAGTCAAAAAACTCATTTTTGATGAGGTCACACAAGATCTCCGTTGTCTTATCCAATGGTATGTTTGTAAATAAGGATGAGACGTCAAGCGAGACCATTTTATTCTGTAGGATGTTCTTCCCCTTCAATTCATTTGCTAGTTCGAAGGAGTCCTTGATAGTGTTTGCGTTTATGATGCTCCGTATTGGTTCAAGTAGTTTGCAGAGAAACTTGGCTGGTTTATGTTGTGGAGCGTTGATCATTGACATAATGGGCCGCATCGAAGGAGCTCCTTAGGCTGTCACGGCTTTATGAGAATGACCTTTACATGCAAACACGCATACACACAAACACAAACGCATATACACTCACCAACTAGCCGAAACAAGAAACAGAAGTAAAAACGAATCAGATTTGTTACCACTAGCATAACCAATTGAAAACCCAAAATGTATAAATATGTATGATTGTATAAGAGATGATTAGTATTCACGAAATGAATGGCCTTTATCCACTTTGTTATTTGTGTGTTCTGTTTTCCTAATTATAAGAATATATATATATATATATATATATATATATATATATATATATATATATATATATATATATATATATATATACATATATATATATATATATATATATATATATATATATATATATATATATATATATGGATTAAAAGTAATCTCATGATCCAACGAAATGACACGATTAGAAGCTGAGTTTTGTTTAAATAAAACCAGTTTACTTTTTTCTGTTAATATGTCTTATATAAATTAGCTGAGTTACATATATCAAATACATACCATGCTAAACCGATTGGGTACCACATAGTCAAGTTGCTTTATTCTGGCTGGATAAACCGCTTAAAAAGTAAACAATCAAATCACGGGTGGATGAAGCACATATTAAGCCCTTACTATAATAGGGAAATGTTCTGAGCTCGATAAAGTTAAGCTAACAATGTCCTTCCTTAGCTTGTTACATTTCATTATTATTGAATTAAATTTGTCAGGATAAATAACTGTTACAAATATAAAGGATTTCAGATTATTAAAATGATTTTGCTAAAACTTCTCATTTAAATGGATTTATTATCATAATTAAAGCAAAGTTTTCGAGTTTGAGAGAAACAATAATCTAATTTTCTCTAATAAATTGCACAACATAAGAACAAAGACCGTCAGTCGTACATACTGAGCCTTTTCAAATTTATATGATCATTTTAATAGCATGAAGACAAACTGACTGGCAAGAGCATAACCGAAATGCATGTACAGGTAAAACAACATGGATATGATGTTCCCACCAATTGTGGTCTCGCACACTTTGTACCCGTCTGGAAATGATACATCAGGAGCGGAATATATATTTTCGCCTACATTCTATGTGCATTTTGTTTTTATCCTCGTTAGTTGGTTATCGTCGTTTTTCGATAAAGACCATAAAAAATTGAAAAGCGTACGTGCATGTGACATGCATTAGTTGTAGCTGTGTTTTAGACTGGTTGGACACACTGTGATTGTTCATTATTTGAAGCTCGAAATATTGACTTAAAAATTAGCAAAGCGCGCTCAATTAATGATTATTTTATTGTCCTATCATTTGTTTGACGACAGACTACAGCAAATGATATAAATAGGTTTATGTAATTATAATTCAATTTCTCATAAATAACTCATTAAAGACTGAAGCAAATTTTAAGCCTTCTCCATTTGTATGCTTT
This sequence comes from Eudiplozoon nipponicum, assembly GCA_029291075.1. NCBI lineage: Eukaryota > Metazoa > Platyhelminthes > Monogenea > Mazocraeidea > Diplozoidae > Eudiplozoon > Eudiplozoon nipponicum. The sequence goes on along the minus strand of JAQBSW010001287.1, from coordinate 24,919 downwards.
CATAACCAGTACTAACTATTACACTAACAGATTTCGGACTATACTTTTCTCTTCAAGTTCATTTGATACCAATACACAACGTTTGGTCTGACGTAACGCCTTGCTATTTTTTGATGCACTTTCTATTACCATTGTAATATTTAAGCTCATATGCAAAAAGTTTGAGGCGTATTAGCCACAAATTACACAGTTATAAGTATATGTATATTGAAATTTTCTAAGCAAATTTCAGACAAGATATCTGTCAATTGAAGGGATGCATGCCTTACTTGAATGGAATTATCCAGAAAAAAAATTTATATTGCATAATAAGGTATCGTAGGTCTATTAAATTTTCTATCGGCCAGAATCAACAAATAATTATGAAAAGTTAATTTAATAAAAGTCAGTGTTTTCATAGTTAAGAGGAAATAATAACGAAGAATGAATATTAAAAACGCTTTCTTATTTTCCTACGACTGCGATAACAGAAAAAAATGCTATTTTATTGTGCATTTATAATCACTACGGCGTGATGGACACATTAATACGCAGATCAAAGGCATTATTATATTCTGAATTGATCGGTTGTGAATCTGATTGTATATAAATTCAAAAAAGTTATGTCAAAATGGTAGTAAAATATGTTTATGCTGTAACGCATGAATGAACAATTATAAACTCAAATCTATGTTGAAAACCTCTACATATTTGCTTAAAATGAAGATGATAGAAAAAGGTCATACAGCGACGTAATTAATTTATAGGCTGTAATCATTTCCAAAAACAAATTATTCTATATTAAATGTGTCAATTGTAAGAATAATGGCTACATTTATGTTCAAAAATTATCTATCTTTGCGAAAATATGGCATTTCGGCGAGTTGAATATCAATTATTTTTTACGAACAAAACTGATTTTCATTCGGATTTGACGGTTGTCAGCACATCCATGATACAAGTTAAACTTGGCGACTTCAAATAACCACGAATCTCGTTATTACACCGGTTACACAACGTAAAATAGGTAGCGTCAGTCATCTAAATGAATAAGGTTAATAAATTTTTAATTAATATATATTAACCAATTCGGTTGCAAAGTTGTTCGGTAAAGATCTTATAAACTATACGTTTAAATTGGTATTACCGTGTTTGCAGTATAGTTAAAGCCATCACGGCACATCAACCATGTTTTTAAAGCAACATATGACTATTTTCTTCAGAGGTTCAACATTTTATCCTAAACTAAAATCAGAACCCCTAGTTTTCAAGCGTTTTACGTGCGTATGTATGCGCGTGCATTTTATTCTCAAGGTGGGCGAGCAATACTTTCTGAAGTAAAGAAATGCTGTAAGACTACAGCGAACAAAATGTAGTTTGGTTCAAATTTGACCATAAAGAAAAATCCAAAATTGTTATGAACGGGAGGATCAACGAAATGTGAACTAGCATTCCGTTCTTACAGGCGACTCGTCAGTAGAGGTTGGTACTGCATCTTACATCCACTATATAATTGGTTAAGTAATGTGGGTCAGGTGGACGTTTAAATCTTTGATTCAAATAGAGTTAACTTCATATGAAGACTGCAACACCTGTTAATAGAGCAAATCAATGTGCACTGACCTCAATCCTTCCATTTCGTGGTAATCATTACATGACTGTAGTAGGAAGTACTCCGAATCATGTGTAACTCTCAATTTGACGAAATGTTGCTCGTCTCGAAATCGATATTGTTGGCACGCTATACATTCATACTATTTTAACCGCGACTGTGTTGATACCATGTGGAGGGTAGGTATTTCGAAAGCGATAGTATTACTAGCGCTTACATCGATAGGCATATATTACATTTAGTGACGTGGCTTTAAAGTAGCATTACTGATGATTTTACATGGTACAGTTTAGTTGTCCCACATTAATTGACCAAATATATATTTGGTTTAGGGCGTAGTACCGGTTCTTACTTATGGGTCGCTAGTATGCACGAAATGCATGTGTACATGATATTATCTCTATCGCTCATGCTGACATTGAATTATCCTTCTGGTCCAATTTTACCTAATTTATTTCTAGGTGAACAACACATAATACACAATTGAATATATATTTGCTCTCAGCAACAATTAATATTTTAATATTGTATATCCAATTCAATTAAGTCTTGGTCATCGCGAAGTTTAACAAGTGTTATCGGTCAGGACCAGAGTGTATGGATTTTTTGTAGTAACATGTTCAGAAATAGCTGTAATTCTCCCTTTTGTTGAAATTTAGCATATCTAAAAATCCATTTTGTTGATAGCATGTAACAACTTGGCATTTCAAGAAACATTTTGCTAGTAAACTTTACAGGCTTGATATGTATTATATGCAGTGAGTTGGCTTTTGAGTCGCATTTTCGTAGTCTTTTAATGGTGCCAACTTCATTATTGCTTGAATATGCAGTCGTTTAGGAGATGTTAAAGCCCAATTCTTATACATTTCATAGCAAAATTATATTCTGGGTTTAGGGCGTAATATCGGTTCCTGCTGATGTGTCACCAAAAAGCATAACGTGCATGTGTACATGAGATTATATCTTTTGTTCAGAGTAAATTTGGTGTATCCTTTTGATCAAATTTGAAATAATTTTATACTATTTACGCAATACTTAATACAAAATTAGATATATGTTAGTTCTCCGCTTCAAGCATACATAGAAACAACTTATTTAGAGAACGTTTCATCTTTACTATACATGTCTTCAAATAATGAAATATTTTTTCTATATTTATCGCCTTCCACACACACACACACACAATATATATATATATATATATATATATATATATATATATATATATATATATATATATTAAATTTTGGAAGACTTATGCGGGCATTATTTGAATTTAATTGGTTTGATCAAATTGGTTAATTTATTTTTATTGCTAGTAAAATTTAGTCTCATCAACACACCAGTTACATTGAAAATAATGGACAACGAATAATATTTAACTGTTGGAGAAAGAGAAACATCATAACTAAAAGTGTCATTTTTTAATAAATACAGATATTGTCTGCTGTTTATGTATTGATTGCGAAATTACTTTAAATGCAAAATAGCATTAAAGGACCATTTTAATGGACATTTACAATAAATATTTAACATTTTGATAATAAAATAACGCTGGTTGCATGGCTTATGATTTTGAATATTTTAAACGAATGTGTATGGGAGTGGCGGTTGTAAAATACTCACATTTATTTTGTCAATAAGTAAAAGGGAAACAATAAAATAATAAGAAGATCACTTGCTCAAAAGAATTTTTCTGCACAACGGGGAATTGACTCAATATCTTGTGCTTGTTTCGCGAAACGACTTGTCTTATGTACATTGTCCTAATTTTTAATCAGAATATTTCGTTGGACATCTTCGAACCCATTGTCAATGATAGGCTTGCGGCACTATGAAAATCTGGCACGCTTAATTCAATTGGAAAGTATAGTTTGAACGACGTCAATTTATGCTGCCTGGCGGAGCATTTTGTATTAATGTTCGTTTCACTTGATAGGCGAGCGTCAAGAATTTGCGTGCGTGTATGTTTTTTGTCTACACGTGCCCGTTCATCAAAGTAACATTGCAATTATCTCAGAGCGAAGACTGAGGATTTTCAAGATGAACGTACGTCAATGTGTGTGTGTGTTTGTTTGTGCGTGGGTATTAAAAAATTTGGAGAAATCAGTTACATATAATTAATTACACATGTTCCTTCCTCTTGGTGATATTAAAGTGATTATTAAACCACCCGCGAAACATACGTTATTTTAAGTGTGACAGGGCGGCTTAGCGGATAGAACAACTGATTCCGAAGCAGACGTGCCCAGGTTCGAGTCCTGTGCGCGAAAAAATTCTGGAAAGTACGCGATAAGCTCCCAATAAGAAAGAAATCTGTCTACTGGATGAATTGCCTTTTTTACATTATACAATTCTTGGTTTATACTGATAAATATATGTAATTAATGGGTCAGGTGTTTATATCAAGAACGCAACATTGATTATAAAAACTTTTATCAACCAATCTTCGATTAATTATATATTATGATTATTGTCAATTCCTCTTTTCACACGCCAGACTTATTATCTTTCGTTTAATTTGTTAAAATGATATTTTTACGAGGGCTCTCCCAGATGATGTCTGAGAAATAAAATATAAATACAATAAAGGCAAAATCATGCCTGAATAAATAAGGAAGATTTATTAAAGTAGCAAGCTTGTTTAAAAGAAATGAAGACCAGAAAAATGAAAATTGAGAAAATTACCTATTGCAGAAAAGATTATAGTCGTATTTTAAAGAAATGGTGAGTTGGAACGCAAAAGTTCATTTAAGAAATGTTACACTCCTTAAACGACCAATTTTAATTGATATATAGTGAATAGATAAATAAAGAAGACTACATAGTTTTCGTATGTATCGGAGCATTGAAAAGCAGAATTCAAAAATAAAAAGCCTTGCTTCTTTAACGCATTTAAAACACTGTTTATGCCAATGATCTCTTTTACAACGTCTGCTGACTTACAAGTTGGTATCGGATCGAAGAAAATGTGTTATATAAGTTTTTTAAATATAAACAATTAAATATCATTCCACTTTATTAATAAGAGTAACTGCTTTTTAAAACATTCGCGGATTGTTCTGTTTAATTAATGATGTATATTATTTGTAGTGAAGTTGCACTTTATTTTCAATTGTTCGTTAAAAGGCCACTTTGAAACATTTATCACAGGTTTAGCAGTTTAATTATCTCTAATCATCACTCTCTATACATATTTGGATTTAAGTTGCTCTCTTCCAATTTCGTCTACAATGGCTTTAAAATAAACGCAAATTTAATTAAGTGAAATATATTGGTATTACTTTAATCAAAGTTGCGATCTTAATATAAACGCCTGTCTCATTATGTACATATATTTTACAGTTTAAACCAAGCACTGTATGAATTGCCTTTCCTAAACTATGCAATGCATTGTTTATACTATATATATACTATATACAAAATGGGTGAGGTGTTTAAATGAAGCTTGTAACTTTGATTAAAGTAAATTTTTTTCACTGCCCGTGCAACCAATGTTCATTAAATTTTAATGTAAGTCTTATTTTATATATTTAAAAATCTTGTTGATTTTTATATTAATACAAATATAATGCGTGGTCAATAGAAATACTAATTAATGATTTAACTTACATATTTATGTTCGAAAAGCCTGAGCAAATTGTTGAGTGGACCTTCGTTATTTTAATCATATTATACTTAGAGTCAAGATAATGATATATATATATATATATATATATATATATATATATATATATATATATATATATATATGAACTTCAGATCGATTATGAAATGGAGGTACTTAATTACAAAGTTATTGAATTCATAAACTTGGGATTAATACAAATTGAGATAAATTTGATCTGTTCAATAGCATTAAGAGCGTTAAAAAATTCGAAATATTTTTTGTCAACCATTAAATTCACAATGTTTTATTTTCAATCGGTTGTTAAATGTAGCAATTTTTCAAAAATGTCTTAATTAAGATAGGTATTTTATTTTTTAATTAAACTATTTTTCAGCGTTCATAATTTAAATTAATTAATAAATCGTGCGTTGAAGTCTACATTTACTATGTGGCAGGAGTATGCACATTTTAAAAAAATGCTGATATAATTTTGTTAGAACTCAACTCGCTTAGTATTTGTTACTTCAGTGTAATCCATCTTTGGATTGAAATGAGGCTGAAACTGGAAGAACACGTACTTTATGCAACAAAAAGCAGGATGCGTGACTTGCGAGTTCATTTGTATGCACTCGTGCAGACGAACAAACGCAAAAACGTACATAGACACACAAAAAAATAAACTTCTTTTTATTAAATTTATGTTAAAACTATTGTTTGTGTTAATGAGGGTTAAGTGTGTTGCTTACATCAGCTTCCGCTGCGCATCGTTATTTTCCAATTTTGCTTTAATGAATACCTGGAGTTACACATAATATTAAATGTGTATTTTACTGAAAATGTGTTCAGGCATTGCAGAATCATTCTCCCCTATTCTAGGTGTGTTAAGTCTAAAATGGTCTCGACTTTGCTTTTTTAATAATCACCAAGTTCAGCATAATTGCGCACTATGCTAATAAACGTTTATTAAGGTAAAGTTTTCGTGTTCAATGTAAACATCAATCCTATTGTATTCAAAAGGCCTCTTACCACCACCCGCGCAATTACTCATTGTATAATTCTATTACAAATAAACAAAGTTGAAATGTTCGATTGCACGGAGTTTGCCTCTTTCATTTTAATTTAGCAAGTGTCATGTTGTTCATGATGGCATAGAAATTGTGCGACCGACTGATCCGCGATAATCAGTTCGCCGTTTTACTCTGTTGACGATCATGGAAGGTCGAAACGCGACTGGGGGTAGTTTTGTTATGGTTTTCGACGACTAGTTTAATACAACGGGATTGTTATTTACTTCAACCTAGCAAACTTAAATTAAAGAATCAATTGGGTATCAGGCAGCTGAGAAGTCACTGCGTAGAATAAAATACAGTTACTACTCTGATGCCTAACACAAAAGTGACGCTTGTTTATAAATTAACAGTTTTGTTTATTTCTGCAATTAGGAGCATCACAAAGGAAATTATGCTCAAAGTTATAATGCGCTGAACAGTCCCACCTTTGTGTAGGCACACAATATCGCGGCTTTACAAACTGACGCATTTAAAACTCGTTTTTTACACAAACAAATATGTGATGAATCAGCTGACAAATTTAAAATGACAGCATGCTCATTTTGACATTTACAAAACGCCAAGCCGAAGTGACACACGATAACAGTCTCATAAACTCTTTACTGGTCTCTTGAAACTAGTAAATTATTAAATGTAAGTTAAGGACATTATTTCATTATCTTCATTATAACAATTAGAAGACCCGATTTATAAGTGGACATCAATGAGTTCAACGATTTGGCTTCTCGATAAATATCCCATAAATGATAAACTAATTCAAATTCCTAAATATTATAAGAAGAAAAACGCTTCTTTTCTTTTTAAAAACGTTGGCTTTATTTTAAATTTAATTATTTATAAACTACCAAATTTTACCAATGCTAAAGTTTAATTTTAAAGCATGATCTCCATTTTCAATTTTAAATGAATTGATTCTTATGCAGAAGCATTACGCACCTAAAAATATATAATCGATAAAAGTTACTTATAGTTGAGCTATTCACAGTTAGTTTATATAATCACCAATTAATTGACAAAATTTAAATCAGAAAAATATTTGTTTAGCAGAATGGGGACAGACTTTTGAAAATAATTTCATGGCGTATGCAAAATTAAGTTGCCCGCGCATATGCGTTCAACTATTGAATAGAGCTTGAACAACGAGTTAATTATTTCCACAGACTTTTTTAACATCTTGGTTATTCACCTTCAAAACGCCACATTTTTAAACTATTAGAATAATGTTTTCTTGCCTTCTCACATGCGTCACAAAATATCAGTCTTCTATGCTTTCTTTATTCGTGTGTCCAATTTCACGGCCAAGAGATCACTCCTTTATATTTGGCAGTTAATATTGCACAAAGAAATTTAATTTAAATCATTTATTGATCTTCAATTTAATAATTGTAATTATATACATTTAATTCGTTTAAAAAACTGCCAATTGAGTTAAATAATAGAATATTTCTTTTCCAAACCTTTCGTAAATTTTTGGCAAACAAGCTTTAATGTTTAATGTTCGCTAACATAATGGCAGACGACAAAATACATCTAGCGCTGAGACGGAATACGAACGTAAAACATCAACGTCAATAATCGCAAAAAGGATGGACAACTACCTTTTGTCATATAAACTTTTTCAGGGTCTCGTGCATCTACGACAACGAGAAACAACTACATAGAAGATATTAGAAAACTTAAACGATAAGAATTTCTAACATGTTTTATTTAACGAGTGCGAACAATGCCCCATTTAGCGTACTCTTGCGTATATTTAATTAATCAATTGAATATGCGAATGCTTATTACAATTGCATTAGACATATTTTAAACTATTAAAAATATATAAACAAAATACCGCCTTAATCTTAAATAAAATGTAAAAACCGGTTTATAAAGAAGCTCAATTTAAATATGTTGCTCCTTAATTAATTAATTAATTAATTGTAATAAACAGAATAACAATAATACACACGGAAAATATAGATGACAAATAAATAATATGTGAATAAAAATCATCAAGCAGTGTATCAAAAAGCGATTCGCCATTACCTAACATTTTACCGATTTATGCAAGATGGTGTAGGAATGTGACGATGCTGAATTAATGATGACTATTTTATAAATTAATTATGAACTAAACAAATTCATGGTAGTTGTTTTGTATCTGGCATGTAACTTTTTTGTTAATTGTCATGTAATTCTTAACGGAATTATCATTATCTTATTAACGGTAAGATAAAAATCAAAATTTCTAACCAAACCAATCCGATATTTCTAGAAAATTTTAAATGTCCTTCAGCTACTAAATAGTACAGGTTATAAAGCAGAGCCCAAAAAACGCTAAAAAAGAAAGAATTTTTGTGTTGTCTTTCAAATTTCAAATTTCATGAGCACAAATACCTTCGCGTTTCCGTATAAACATTTACTCCTAATGCGAAGTAACAAGTGCATTATTCTAAATAGCGATTAGCAATTACTGAAGAATAAACTAATCCATGCTAATGTGAAAAAACAATTATAAGTGTAAGATAGCATTAAGCTATTTCGCATGTCATTTTAGGCAGCTATGACAGAAACAGAAAATAAGCGATTAAGCAAAAACAATATGAACTTATTAAGATAAGATAATATCAAAATAACATGAACAGGAATTTTACTTTTCTCACAATTACTGGCCTACTTTTAAGACAATTCAGCTGCACTATACACCAACCAGAAAAAGAAAATAGAACGAAAACCTTTCAAATTTAAACAGGAACACGACAGTATATACAAAGAATGTGAAGTACTAACACTAAGGTGCTTCGACCTTCATGTTCATCCCAAAGAGTCGACGGTAAATTGACTTGCAAGGATTAAATTTCAGTTTACATTTAATTTAGTAAGCTCAGAAATGCAGCTGTCTTCCTTCAATAACTAATTGGGAGCGATTGTCTGAGTCAAAGGCGGAAAATTTCAATTCTATCATTATCAGTGAGCTTGAGTAGCTTTGCCACGATTCTCGTGACTGCATTCAATGTTTGCAGACGAAATTCAGGAAGAGGACGGTGTAAATATGACCACTTGTGTTTAGATTCAAATTTTGGACTTGACTCAAGTTATAAATTCATTCACATTATTTCGTTTACCGTTGTCCTTTGGTGATGACCGTGAAAGTACTAATACCAGAAAAACAGTGCTTTTGCTCTTCGCCTGGCTTTAGCATAAATTTTAGGTTTAGCGTAAGTTTGAAAACTTGATTTACATTAATTATTGCCATCATCTCACGCACAACCAATGATTACATAATTAAATTGATTATGAACGTAACGGAATAAACACAGACATTGGTATTTCAATTATGTAAATTGCACCTAAGATAATTAACAGGAAGAGCAGAGGTTATGATTTGATTTAATTGCCGAAATAGCGCACTTTGCTAATAAATGGGATTGAGAGTTATCTAAATATGCCATGCAACTTTAAAAAATTTCTTGGTTTTATTTTCTTGGCCACGATTTATTTTTAAAGAAATAATTGTTATCACTATCCTCCCAATCAACGAATTTTGTTTTCAGTTGAGAAGTTCTTACAAAATGGCTACGCGTGACGTTATAAAAAAATAATTTTAGAGAGGAATACGCTTTTATATGATAACAGGGCTAAGAAAATGTTTTTTTGTGTATTTACACCTACCATTGAACAAGAAAAGGATATTGCTGAGACTGATTATGACTACCAATGCCGAGAATGAATTTTAAAACCGTGCATTTATTACGTTTGATCTCGTTTTTGGTCGTATAATTGGTAGCAAACATTAATTAGTTGCAAAATCTTCAAACTTACCTGTTTAAATCAGCAAATATATAATATAAATTTGTGGTCACAATGAAAAATCATTGTCTGAAAATGCCCCTCACACCGGCTTAGGTCCCGTAATTAGGACATTATCAAAGACGGTGAGAAACGCCAATGAGTAAGACTTTATTAACAAAAAATATTTGCTGAGGATGCTGATGGAATAAATTAATCTGTGCACACAAAATAAAACGTGTTTTAATACAGTGATTCACAACGTCGTTAATCTTCAACGAAAAGTGTGCTTTATCTTTAACAAAAAAACAATATCACAAACACAATTACCTCGCTATCCTCCACATGATTATACCGCTCGTTTATGCACCCACAAAAAAGGCTATAAAGGAAAAAATGACTAGGGCATTCAACATCTAAAGCAATTCCGCTCAGACGTCTGGCCGTTTCGATCTTACAATAAATTATCTAACACTCAGTGTTGATAAAAGCATTATTATTGCTGAAATTGCTTTTTAAATGCTTTGTTACGATTATGTTTCAATAAAGAAACTACATTTTTTTCTAGAAAATTGCTTATTAGCAATTAAATTTTTTTTCGTCTTCAATATAATTGATGAAATCAAAGAAAATATGATTAGGATGTTATAATAATAGCCCCGACTATTAAGATAACTCTCAAATAGAAGTTATGACAGAGATTGCGCCAATAACACGAATCATAGGCAACTATTTTCGTTTAGTGAGCTAAAAACGAGCTTGTCATTTCAAACAAGCAGCGTAATATAACAAGGCTTAGCCTAATAAATATGCGTGCATAATTTGATTTAATGCCACTTGTGTGAGATTGTGAATTATTAGTGTTTATGTAATGGACATCACGTAATACGTCGGCGAATTTGTCTAAAAATAGAATTTCCTTTAATGAGGATGATGTTTCAGAAAATACACACCAATTTAGGCATATAATTTGGTCTACATTTGTACGTTTCTTAAAATTACGCATCTGGGTTCTCAGCCGATAGAAGTGAAACAGACAATTATTTTGAAAAATTAATATAATAGATCCATATTCAAATTTACGTTTCCGATCGACTCAAATTGGCCGATTCACCAGACAGTAAAAATTAAATAAAAGGAATAGAGAGTGTTAATTTGTATGCAAAAATAAAAATGAGTTGGTAATCTATAAATATATATATATATATATATATATATATATATATATATATATATATATATATTCTTTTGAAATATGAGCTTTAATAAAATTCATTGTACCCTTCTTATGTGCAAAAACAAAAAGAAATTTTATCAGATATAAGAAAATTTTCTTTCTCATGGTCTTCTCAAATATCTACTCATGAACATATCTTTATATATAAATTGGAAAGCAAAACAAGATAGAAATATGTGAACAAAGCGAGTGTGAAAAATAGAAACCAATCAAATTGCGTGCTTGAACTGGATGTGACGCACGCAATTTGATTGGTTTCTATTTTTCACACTCGCTGTTTTTACTTTTCAATTATATATAAAGATATGTTCATGAGTAGATATTGACATGAAAGAAAATTTTCTATATCTGATAAAATTTCTTTTTGTTTTGCACATAAGTTATAATATATATATATATATATATATATATATATATATATATATATATATATATATATATACATATATATATGTTACACAATTGCAGCCAAGCTTAGGCGAGCTCCATATTCACGTGCGAAAATTATGCAGTTTGAGTTCTTGACGCATATAAATTGCGGTAATTTTCCATGTTTCTCTGATTGTTCCGGTTCAACTTTACGATTGGTTTGCTCTAAACGCATTTTTCAAATATTTCCAGCTTTAGTTAACTGTGAAGTTAAAAAGACGAAATTTCCCTTGCATTTAACACATATCCTTTGTATATGCCAAAGTGGATTAATTTTCAATTTTATAGAAACTCGTATTCAACAGTTCGAAATTTTTTTTCCATTTCTGAAACGCATTATTGGCCAAAGAGTCATTTTGCAATAAAACGATAAAACCATGAATTATGAAAAAGAAATTATGTGAAAATATATAACAAAATATTTATTAAATAGTCCGTATTAAAATAAACAGCTTCCCGAATTAATTTCGGAGCATAAACAGGTGAAAAGTATACAGCCGGGAAATTTATTAAAAATTAAAAACTGCATCGTACACATTGGAAAATGGCAACACGTTCTGTATAATGGACATGATATTATGCTACCTATATCTTGCAGTAAGTTAGTTTTAAGGATGAAACATAGAAGTATTTTTGAAAAGAACGACGACAATTGTATTGATGACGAGAAAATTTATATAAATGAAAAGCTACCTATGCCTGAATACATAAAGTTATAAAATTAAAACACTCTTTTTATTGCTTAATTACACAAAAATATCAAAACTGTGGCTTTGAATATGGACAAGCCTTAAAAAATCCTTTAAAGTAATACCTGTAAACATTGAATACATATTTTTCTCAGCCAGGTAGAGGCAACAATGTATTTAATCACAAATGGAGCTGCAAAAATTTCATATGTATATTTTTTTCAATTTTGTGCTTTATAAGGTCATTACTTTCATTATATAACCAGTTTGTTATAAAAAATTGAAAGAAACATTTTCAATTGAGTATTAGTCATTTTACACCTAGTAACAAATAAGTTCAAATAGGAACAGAAGTATTAATCAAGTTACTTTGAACGAAAGGTATAACCTAATATATTAGAATAATTGTCTTTGGAGGAGAAACCATACTGAAATTTTGAATATCTAATTTGTTTTGAAAGAAACTGTTGATTCTGCGCAAGAAATTTACGAATAAATAAATCAGTTACACTATAGAGACATCTGCTATGCAAACAAGATCGACATTGAACGTCTCTACATGCAGAACATATTGATTCTAACCAACTACTCGGAAATTTTTTTCGATTTAAACGTCAGACGAAGTCCGATTACTTTTAGTGCGGAAAGAAACAAAAATACTTTCCTAAAGGTGCCATTTAAAATCGACTCACCGGGCTAATTCAAAAATTAAAATCGATTTAATGACACAGAGAATCACGAGATCAGCTGCCAAGTATTAATTGTCAATTATCTCCAAATATTAATAATTTAAAAATTGCTATATATTTTCAGGAGCATTTAAATTTTAGGTAAGAAATCTGATAAACAGATTTCACTGAAATTTACCTTAGAGCAAAATTAATAAAGACCTAGCACAATCAATTAAATTCGCAAATTCTGTGCATATATGTGAATCGGGACAGCTAATATACAAAATTTTCCAGTCGCAAAAAAGCAGTCGAAATTTTATGTACACCAACGAAGCCCTTTGAAACAAATAACGAGCATCCGATCTATACATTAAAAATTTAATATTAAACGATATTGTAAGCGACAGAACACAAATAAAACACACCAAAAAATTCTATTATCCGGGATAACGTGACCATACCTTGGAGTGTCGTCAAAAAATGTCAAGCCGTCTGCTAACCAACTGAAGTAAAATCCATTGAACAAACGGCAACCGATAGTACATTACAAGAAAAGCCTTCGTTACACACAGTAGCCAAAAAAGCACAACTCTTGGCAAAACACAAACTACCGATAAAACGACAACCAGTAATGCAGTGAGAATATATATAGACATACACAACACACTCAAAAACTTACATCAATAAGCTAAATTCAAGTAAACCTGATAAGCAGACGTTCTTACTGACTTGAAAGAATAAAAAAAGTATGGATATGAGTAAAAGATTATAATTTATCTCATTAAGTATTCGCGAAATGAATTGGCCATTATACAAATTAAACATACATTAGATTATTGTAAGCGTTTATATATATATATATATATATATATATATATATATATATATACTTGACTCTCTTAAAGTACATAACAAAAATGCGTCGATTAAGACACGCCAACAAAATCTCACACTACGTGCAATTTATCGTTACACCGAAACTTACATTTTGTGTCCGACTTTCCTTGTGCACGAGTGTATGTTGCATCGATTTCGACCTAACGTTCCCAGTGGCCACACTCTAATCTGTCATAGTGTAACAGGCACTATGTCACATTCAAAAAAATAATTAATTCAAATTTTATTATATAATCTCAGTTTAGACTTAAAATAGTTTAAGATAACGTATGAAATACTTTTTCTTAAAATTCGATTGCGGAGTGCCAGCTTCATATTATACAATGCCGCGTTTTGCGCACGCGGGTTTTGGTTTTGCACGAACAGTTTCACAAAGATCCGATTGATCACAATTTTGATGTCCTTTTTGTCTTCGATCGGGTTGGGTTTGTACGCGCCACTTTCTTCCGAAGGCTTCAACATCTTTCAGACCAACCAATGGGAATGCGATGTTGAAGCCTTCGGAAGAAAGGGACGAATACAAACCCAACCCGATCGAAGACAAAATGGAAATGGAAATTGTGATCAATCGGATCTTTGTGAAACTGTAAGTGCAAAGCTAAAACCCGCGTACGCAAAACGCGGCATTGGAAAATTATAAAACGCTTACCAAAATTCCGGTTTTGTTCGTTTTAGGCACTTACCAAGTACGTGTTCGAATATTTATGATATATATTTGATCTTTGATAGTCTTGTGTACGCCAATGTACTGCTTCATACTTTCAACGAATGGTATCCGGTCGCTAGATTTAAAATTGAAAGAAAAGTGGTAGATACTCAAGTTTTTCTTGATGTTTTGTTCATACGTAGATCTGATAACGCATTATGCAGATCAGTTTGTCATCCGAAATTATGAACAGCGAAATATTAACATTTGACCAACTACGGCCTACTGAAATGCAATCAGGAGCTAGTTGGGATATTATGTAATAGGACGATTTTCATGCGACTTCCAGACTGGTTGAAGTCTAAGTTAGGTGTTATACGTAGAAAATTATTATTAACAGTTACTAACCACTTTTCGTAGCTTCGTAAATACCTAATGATATATTAAATCACGTTGCGTATGTTTGCACTGTTGATAAGAAAACGGTGCATATGTATAAATTTACAATATAAAGGCCAAGATGAAACGACGCTATATGCATTTATGCTGCCCTATTTCAAAGCGCTTTCATTAAATCGACGTTGTTTCCAGAGCTGATCACGCAAAGACAGTATACTCGTGCACTGGAATTACAATGAAGCTGCTTATGTCCAATTCAAAAGTGTACTTAGTTACATTTATTCTTTTTTAAACATATTAGACAGATGTGTATATTTGTGTACCTATTAAAGTGACTGTTTTCTCTATTTAATCAAAATTCGCAGGTGTTTTAATTCTCCCGGAAATCAATTGATAAATTGAAACGAATGCGCTACTGGAAAGTTTTAAACGTTTTCAAAATTTATATTGGCTAGTAAGTCATTTTAATATTTGAAAAATAATTATCCTGTAAGTATTGTGGTTAAATGTGATAAAATATATTTAACAACTTCCTGCCTGTGTAATTTAATGAAATATAACTAACGTTTATGAAATAGTGTCGGTTCTATAATAATAGACTGCGCTGGCTAGATTGAATTTTAATTCTAATTCAGGAAAAGGCAAACCGAAAAACGTAAGTTATGATATAACTGGCTCAGTGGATGGTATGCGATTCTGAAGCAAATTCAACCAGGTGCCAGAAATTCTTGCAATTTACAGATCAATTCCAATTTAGAATTTAACCGGTTTACTCGATATAACATATTGGACAATATTTAGTCTGTATGTACTATAATCAAGGTTGCAATCTTCATATAAGCACCTGACCTATTAATTATTTACACATGTCAGTATAAACTAAGAATTGTAAAGCGTAGAAAAGGCAATTCATCCAGTAGACCGGTTTCGTCATTATTGGGCACTT
This sequence comes from Eudiplozoon nipponicum, assembly GCA_029291075.1. NCBI lineage: Eukaryota > Metazoa > Platyhelminthes > Monogenea > Mazocraeidea > Diplozoidae > Eudiplozoon > Eudiplozoon nipponicum. The sequence goes on along the minus strand of JAQBSW010001287.1, from coordinate 8,960 downwards.
CTCACGTACTGGCCAGAATTTTCCGAAGACAGGGCTCGAACCTGGTCACGTCTGCTTCGGAATCTGCTGCTCTAACCACTGAGCCACCCTGATAGAAACTACACCCAAGTTTCAGCTATATATTAATTAATGTACCTTGGTTAGTCTTTTTTTCTTTTAGACAGAGTTCATATGGCTTCCATTTAGGCACAATGTTCCAACTATCTATCTCCAATCTGTCATTACTGAGCAGAAACCACACTAGACGGGGAAGTGATATTAAAATGAACATTTATGTTTTTAAACAAACACTGGTTTCCCGAACGGTGACAACATTTACTATAATCAAGGTTGCGAAATTGATATAAACACCTTCATTTACATATATAAATGTTCATTTCAATATAAAATCCCCATGTAGTGTGTTGTCTGTTCAGTAATGACAGATTTGGGATGGTAAGTTGAAACTGTGGGTTTAAGTAGATGCCATATTAGCTCCACCTAAAAGGGAAAAAATACCCGAGTTACATTATTTAGTATATGACTGAAAATTGTGTCGTGTGCTACTGGGTGGCTCAGTGGTTAGAACACCAGGTTATCAAGCGGATGGGCACAGGTTCGAGCCCTGTCGGCGGAGTTCCCAATAAGGACGAAACCGGTCTACTGGATGAATTGCTTTTCTACACTACGATTTAAGTCTATATTGTCGACATAAGTATAACAAAATCTAAACAATTTACTTTTATTCAGAATAATTTTTCCACGTGGCAATTTGTATCATCCATAAAGCATAACTGAGACTGGTAAAAGGGTTTTTAGTCTGATTGGAATGCCAAATGTGCTCTATTACTTAGGAAGATTGAACGAAAAAGTTAAATTGGCATATAACGTTAAAGTGCACAAAAAGTGCATCATTTCGAAGGGCAATGCATGTGCTACAACATACGGAAGTACATTTTCCTCACTTCTGAGCGCTGGTCGCAGCAATACTGGAAATATCTTGATGAACGCCAAATATCATTAATGAACCACGTTTCCAATCTTATGTAATTTTTTAGTAAATACCTAGAACACATATGTAATAAAATTCTGCCAAGTTTTTTTTATTTCTAAAACACCTCCATATTAATACAAAGCTTACAATTGCTAGCAAAGCGCCTTCTTGTGACACAGTGGATAAGTTTCGCGATTTAAGAAAATGTGCTCAGATCACGGCAGCACTGTGGAGAATATAATAAGTGCTCAATAATGCCTCAACCGCTCTAAACGATATATTATATATTAGTTTACTTATAAAATATTCAGTTTATACTCCCAAAACAGGTATAATAATAAACTCTTACAAAATAAGCATTATGAAGTATCACTTATTCATTTGGCATATTGCCTTATCTATGATGACAGTTTGTGGTGGTAGGCTTGAACTTCCGATCGCATGCGATGTAGTAGATTCTAAAACTAAAAAAAGACTTAAAAACGTCTGAACATTTTATGGAACTGAAAATCACAAGTAGAGCACCACTTTATTAGCGCAGTGGATAGCACGCAAGACTGAATCAAATCTCCTCCTATTCGAGGTTCATTCTCAAATTTTCACACAAGTACTTAATGAATAACAAATGAAAAACGAACGAGAACTATTAAATTAATAGCAACGGAATCTCATACAATCATTAGTTTATACAGATAACATAAATTTCATAAAATACTAACAATATTCTTTTATTTATGAAAATAGAATAAATTTTTCAGTACCACATAAGGTAAAATGATATGTTAATGTGAAGATCGAATCAGGATCCAGTAAACAAGTATTAACTGAATAGGAATTATTTTATTTTCATAATAAAAATTTTATTTTGATACGAGGCCGTTTTCCCTTTTTAGGATTAGTGCGTTATAAAGATTTCATTCATTGTTGAAGCTATTTTAATTCATAAACGTGTAAACAGTTTAAATTTTCATACTTATGACGGTTGCAATTTTTTATATAGAGAAGGCAGTTGGTTGACGAGTACGTTTTGAGGACATATGAATGATTTTGATACTAACAAGTCTTCCATGATTAGTTCCTCATTTTTTTCAAAATGCGAATAACTAAAGCGGTCGGCTGTGATTCTGATAAATCTGCTGGTATTTTACATAAAAATTAATACACCAATTAGTTAAATTTTACAATAAATATGTTTGAACAGACTGCTCTATGCCAAAAATATTTATTTATGACATGCTGACGATGTGCCGAATTCGAAAGAATTCACAAAATATTAGTTCTCTGACAAATAATGTCTTTCTTAAATAACGCTTGTCTTCCAATTGCTTATTGTGTCCGCAAAAAATTTAACACCATTATTGACAATCAGTACAAATTTTTTTTTGGCATGGGAATATACTATATTTGCATAATTTAATTGCGTACGCGAAATCAATATTCTCGTATAAGCATTGAACTTTTGGACAGAGTTTCACCATCGAATTAATTCATTCCACAAGTACATAAAAAGTTTAGTTGCCAACCTCCGCAACAAAATTTCAAAAATTATCTCCTAATCGGCATGTTGTTAAACGGTTAAACGTATGTTTTCATGCCTTTTTGTAGACGTCACAGAAAGCCAGTTTTTTATTTTATTCTCTTTATTAGTGCGTTTTAGTTTTGGCAGTGAGGTGAATGTTACCTTATTTTATACAATGAATGTTTCTCTAAATTTAACTGAAATCATTAATTTGGTTTAAAAAATTACACAATAATGTGTAAAATATGCTAAATGAAAGAATGTTGCCGAAAAACGAACATTCGTGAATTATTAAAGCTAAGGTTATGGCAGGCAAGGCAATACACCTGGCTGTTTAACTAAGAATTAAAGGCAAATGTACAACTTTAAAATCCCAAATATGGATGACCACATATCTTACAACGTAAAGATATCGAGTGTGTATGGTTCTTCAACAAAAGGAGGCAGCTTAACGGCCTGAAATGAGAGAAAATGTGGTAGATTAAATGCAATCATTTTGTCAGATGTATAAAGAAATGTGCTTAGGCGATGCTTTAATAAATCTACAAATGCTTAAATTTTATTGAATAATTAAATGACAAATCTGTTATTAAATTTTTTTTCCAAGACCGGCTACGAACGTATATTTCTGTTGAAAATGTTTTTTATTTAATTTAATAATATGTTTCATTTATTAAAATATGTCAATACATTAGAAGTACCGTTAAAAAAGTAAAAAACATAATATTTTCCTTTATAACGTTAAACTGAAATGAATAATTATATTTGTTTGTCATTTTGCGTTAACGAATGAATAATAGCTGATTTTGCAATAAAATCTCTGTAACAAGAGAGACCAGAAACGAGTTCAATGACAAGGTAGCATACACGTTGGAGATGACGGCAAAAATGAACTGCGTATTGAGGGTTTCGCTAAAAAAGAATGAGGATAATGAAGGCGACATTGCGCTTGAGTTTGTTAGAAGAAATAACCTAGAATGTTTTTCCGCAATTTAAACCGCTGAAACTCAAAATATAGAAACCACGTTTGTACGAGAAAGATAAAGGTAAACATTTCATACATTTTAAGGAATTTCTAAAACAAGTTTGAATTAGCAAAACAGTCTAATTTAACTTTGGCGAGATACATTTTGCACTTCCATTTTGAAAGAAAACTACAACTCTACAGACAGACACACAACAGACTACAATGAATAAAAAGTAGTCACATAGAAGACATTCTAGACAATGTTTCTCTCGCAATCCTCTTTTATATTTTAAGTACCGATGATCTCCGTCGCGAAGGACGTGCCAATGTGTCCAGACACTGTTTTTTTGGGAACAAACTATTACACGGACAGCTAATTCCTTTCGTACGCCTACTTTAAAAGATGTTATGGAAACCCAAAACCCACATTGATTTTCAGTGTTAAACCTAAAGCATAGTTTCCGACATTTCATCGTTTTAACGGACTTTTGAAGGAAAATAACGTTTCAGGCCCTTCTATTTTATATTTAAACACAAATGATCTTTGTCGTAAAGGACGAGCCAATGAGTCCAGACGCTGTTTTTTGTGAACAAAATATTATACCGACAGCCAATTCTTTTCATACGCCCTCTTTAAATGATGTTATGCACATCTCATACTGAAATTGGTTTTCAATGTTAGTCAAAATGTATTGTTTTTGATGGAAATTCACTTTTCTAGCCTAACGATGTCATTAAAGCATTTAGATTTAAGATTGCACCCTACGTGATGTAGCTTATTCTGAACGAAGTCGTAATTCATTTTCTTCGTACAGAATTGGATGCATACGATGTGACATTGTACGCGTTCTGTGGGGCATAGTGGCAGTTTCCAGTTATTCAAGCCAAAATTTAGAGTAGTGAGGACATTTATTTCACTTGCCTTGTGTTCTTAGCGAATGTGAGTAGTCCAGGCAAATTTAATGAGAAGCTAGTACAAGTATACAAGGCAGCCGGAACTGAAAAGCACGTGTGACGATTTCTGAGTATGAAAAACATTTATTATCCGTATATAGACACTATAGTAAAAAAGTAAGAACGGTACTGATTATTGCGCAGAATTAATATATATGCAATTGAGTATTAGGTTTTGCGTACCTAATAAAAAACTCTTTCAAATAGGACCCGAAGGATAAATCAATGACAGCATGAACGGAAGGTATAATCTCATGTGCACATTAGTTTCGTGCTTACTGGCATTTCATCAGTAGGAGCCGGTATTACGCCCTTTACCCAATATATATTTGGGTGAAGAATGGGGGAGAATTGACAGTAAAATCTCCTGTACGAAAGTGTAAATCTGCAGTGGTGCAGCTACTATAGGCAAATGAATGATACTACGATTCTAAAAATCCCACTGCAGATGGGTGGATATAGATGGGTTTTTAAATGAGAGAACATTGAATGGTGCAGCATCACGTATAATTAGCTAAATAAAATTTTTTTTAAATGAATTGAATATAAAATTTTAAACTCAATGACTTAATGCAATTTGCGAAAAATCTGTGTTAAATTACCTTATTATTTTGATTCGTAAATGGCCTGTTTGTTCACTTCTTTAAATAAAATTTGCGTGTTTGAATTAAACACCAATCCCATTGCGTTTTTACAAGTCGTCTTACAACATAGCCATACTACCGTCAGTCACTCGTACTGACGCGTTTCGACCTACCATGATCTTCGTCTGTGTACGACGGCAAACTTCCAAGTAAGGATCAAACCGCAATTTATATATGGAAAGCGTCATTAGATATGCGGCTTTCGCATCTTGTGGCCTGGCATACATTATACTGGACTGGAAATTTCAGTCGCACAATTTCTACGCAGTCTCGAAAAAATTTTTTTTCACCTTTCGCCACATGTATATTATACACACACACACACACATATATATATATATATATATATATATATATATATGTATATATATATATAATGTCTTGTTAGACTAATGATATTAGTTACAATTTGCCGATTTGATAGGCTGTTAATATCTTATAAATTTCTTCGTCAAGTACCCATTTTGTGACAAGGTTATTGTATAGTTATAAAGTGGCTACGTATTGTCTCTTAGAATTAATATAGCTTATTTCTATAGTTTTGTACTAGGAAATAAAAAAAAAGTGTAAAATTAAGGTTAAAAGAAATCAATTGCTTTAATTTATGCGTTTTTTTGATGGCGCAGGTCAGCCTCCAGCTGAAGATTGAAAAGTTTGAGGGGAAAATAAGTGTTGTGATCTTTACTGAATAGAAAACTTGATTTAATGCCTTGAGCAACAGTAAAAACTAGGAATTGGCCATTATATATTTTTCGTCATTTATTTAGAGCATTAACGTACTTCAATTTAGCAGACCTGTTCACATTTTATATACGAAACTTGCGTGAATTGCAGCAAACGTATTCTCGTAATATTTCTTCTTCTTTGAACATTACTAAATTAGTAAAAAACTATTGCGTAATTGGTAATAACAATTCTGTTTATATGTGTTATCACTACCTACACAACCAATGCTTGATAAAATATATAAATGTTCAATTAAATAACATCTATCCAGGTAGTGTGGAGTCTATTCTATAATAATAGATTTTGAGTAGCTAATTTGAACTTTGTGTCTAGTGAGATGTTAAAAACGCTCCACGCGATGGGAAGTCTATCCCAGAGAAATGACTTAGTATATGAATATAAATTACGTGCAGCGTGTGCCAGGGTGGCCGAGTGGTTAAGTCAAAAGATTTTAAATAAAACGTGCCAAAGTTCAAGCCCCATCCACAAAAAATTATGAAAAGTAAGTGAAAAGTCTCCAATAAGGACGAAACCGGTCTACTGGATGAATTGTCTTTTCTTCATCATATTTTTTTTGTTTATACTAACAAATTTATCTATATAGTTGGACTGCTACTTAAATTGAGGTCGCAACCATGATTCAAATGTGTGTTTTCAACGACCCGGCAACAAATGTACGCTTAATTATGTTTACTTCTGCATATATATGTGTATATATACTTTTAAATATATATATTTTTCTTTTCTGGCCCATTCTATCTATATAGTTGGACTGCTACTTAAATTGAGGTCGCAACCATGATTCAAATGTGTGTTTTCAACGACCCGGCAACAAATGTACGCTTAATTATATTTTTTTCTGCATATATATGTGTATATACTTTTAAATATATATATATATATATATTATATATATATATATATATATATATTATCACGCTTTAAATGCGACAAAAAAAACAAAATATGCCTTCTGAGATAGGAATAAGCGATGTAAAGCTTAAAAAGTTAATTTTATGATTGTACCATCTCTTATTAAGTATAAGCATTTATAATAGCCTTGTCGGCTCACATAAATCCATTAGTTGTTTACTAATATAGAAAAAGTTACGAATTATCATTTAGCTGCTGTTTAAGCTCAAGTAACTTAAATGCATTATTGCCTATAAAACATACAAATTAGAACTTATAAAGCAATTGCGAATGTTTCATTGGCGTTATACATCAAATACATGTAATTTGTGAACATGATGTATGCAAGTATTGCATCATTGTACATGGCTAGTTGTATCGATAAATTAACACCTGTATTATTTAAGAATGTCATTTGTCCGTTGATGATATTATTTGAATTGCATGCTTTATTTTTCTATGAATGTTCAAGTGTTTCAAATAAGCTTGTATTGTATTAATTAAAATGAGCTCCATTGATATAAACTTGATTGAATTGTAATATATATATATATATATATATATATATATATATATATATATATATATATATAATGCATGCGGCAACCTTATTTCAAATAAGCTTAGAACTGCTCTTTGCACACATGACATCTGGGAATAAGATAAAGTGTTATAGTTTAGTGAGAACTAATATACCATAATCTGACAGAAAACGCGTAATAAATTTGAAATTAACTGCTGGCCATCATCCATTGAAACAGAAAAAAATTTGTTCAATACGAAAACATCACAAAATATTTTAGTTCAAATGGTGGAAACAAAACATTTTTATCATAAGGGCAATTAACGACTGCAGGGTGTTTTATGTTGCAATGGAATCGAAATGGGCGACTAAGCATCACATAAACTGAAATAGATGTCAACAAAAATTTTGCAATTAATTTCTGCTATGCAATGTATGGATTAAATCATAAAATTAAACTCACAAAAATATAAATTTATTTAAAAAAAGTAGTTGTAATGTCTCTGTACAAATCTTCTGATTTTGTAACGCTGCGACACTTTCCAAATAATAAACAATAGGATGCATCATAAAAATAATAATATAAAATAAATTTATCAGAAAGTTAAATTTGTTCAGGGCTATGGGCAATGTGAATGAATTAAAGAAGAACAAAAATTAATTGTCAATAAATCACTCACATCAGGAATTTAGGTACTGAGTTTCCCTCTTAAATAATGCTTAAATTTTATTGTATACTTGCCCAGATATGTCCTTGTTTTTTGTTTTTATTCCGCCTTTTTCATGTGTGGCACAATTGATTGCCATCCAAGGTTGGCAAAATCTTGAATGCATTCCATTTTCAGGTGTACTGATTTTATTTGGCCTCGATTGATGGGTTCTTAATTGTCCCTTCATTCGGTAGCTGTCATTAAACTGTTTGTCTGAAAATGATGTTCGAACAAGAATTTACGATTTGTTTCCGAATGCTCGGAACTTTATCTTCAGTCCCACCTTCAGGGTTGACACTTTTCTAAAAGGAAAAGTATCAAATTATACCAAATGTGGCACTCTATTCGAGACAGATATATATATATATATATATATATATATATATATATATATATATATATATATATATATATAACTTGATAACGTATTTTTATTGTCTGTCCTAATACCCGCCCTTAAAACCTATTGTTTGTACTTTCATTTATACACGACAATATCCATATCAGCCCCATGTACAATAGCCTATACATATTTGTGTATTATAATTTAAAGTGACATTTACAGAATATCTATAAACAAACCATATGGATTTACGTACACGCCTAACCGGGATTTCTCGATTTTTAAAATTACACTTTCCAATGAGTAGAAGGATCAACTAAATTTATAAAATCATTTTGCAGTTATCCTCAAATTTTAATTTTTCATTTAAAAAACTGTGCCAAAACCATATAAATATATGTGTTTATACAAAAATTAAAAGTAAGCAACTAGTTGGGTTCATATGATTCAACTTGGGTACATAACATTTCAGCAATATATATATTAATTTATTATTTACTTATTTATATTTATTTATATCAACATCTTATATATAAATATACATTTATATACGTCTATACACTATATCTTATGCATATATATAATCATACAAGCAACCATGTGAGGTTTTTCTCATATCTTTTATAATAATTCTATTTACTATATATATATATATATATACATATAATATGCGTAATTGTAATAGTAAG